>CM060952.1:74656357-74757054 GCA_030765055.1 Mantis religiosa
ATCATGAGGACTCAAGAAACAATTGAGGTAATGCCACATCTACCTTATTCACCAGACCTAGCAGCATGTGACTTCTGGGTATTTCCTGCAGTGTAAAAATGAGCTTTAGGATCATCATTTTCATAGTGATCATGAGTTAAACCATGCAATTTTGGGTACACTCAACAGACTATACAAAAGGAGCTTCAAGAAGTGTTTGTTAAGCTGCAAGTCTTATATTGCATATGCAGAATATTTTAAAATTTGCAAAAAGTATAGAATAAAGGTGAGCAGCAATTTGTAGGTAAAAAAAGTTTTGTTTAGTCTTTGACACCTTCTGGTAGAATGCACCAATGTCATGCTAGATCATTAATTTCCCGAAACACAAGACTTGGCTATGGCAGAATGTAACACTGCTTGTTTCTCTGTTTCAGTGGTTGAAGTCGTCTCTTACCTGCTGACACAACAATGAAGCCATCAGTTAAGTGTGTGTGTGTGTGTGTTCATATTGTACATATTTTAGCCAATTAATGGCAATAGTTTGTAAATGTGTATGTCGTGCAAATTCACAAACTTGCAAACAAATATGCAATGTTTTTAAAGCCATTTAAAACTACATACAGTTTGTATAGGAATGTTTAAAGAAAAAACACTGGTGCTAAAAACACAAAATTAAAAATACTGTGAATATTTTTTTAATGGAAAAAGAAAGTTTATAAGCATAAGTTAAATAATATAAAAATTTAATTTTTGTTTTTATTTTCTTGAAAGATTTTTACATTGTTATATCATAAAGGCAGGTCGAAAAATTACTTTTCCTAAAACAAAGGACTAATACAGGCTGCAGTTACTGCTTTGTGGGCATTTATTTGGAAGTCTTGACTGATTTTATTTCTTAGGAATGTCTCAATGACATGGTTTTGTCTTCACATTGTTGCACACTGGCTTTGACAGCCTGTACTTTGAAGAAACATCTATGGGGGACAGACAACACTAGGAAACACAATTTTTGTACCTGAAACAAAATAGGCCAATTCTCATGCAAAATGACTCATTGATTCCAAAACTGCCACTTAAAATGCTCTATAACATAACATTTTTTAGATATTCCTATTCTTCTGTAAAAACTTACAGAAATGGGTTATGATGTCAACTTATATTAACTTTATTTAAAATAATAACCAATTTATTATATAGAATAAAAAGAAGTATTTCAGAAAGTGGAGTGCCATTGTTACTAAAATTAGGCAAGTGAGTCAACCTTGTATATACTTTTCTCCACTTACAAGTTTTTTGATGAAGACTAGTTTCTGGGAACCTCTTCCCTATCGTCAGTTCTGTGGTTGACTGATGATGCATCCGGTGTCTACATCTGGCTTGGTGTCGTGCTGTCATCTTACCAGGACGTTAGATGGCATGACGACACCAAGCCAGATGCAGACACCGGATGCATCATCAGTCAACCACAGAACTGACGATAGGGAAGAGGTTCCCAGAAACTAGTCTTCATCAAAAAACTTGTAAGTGGAGAAAAGTATATACAAGGTTCGAGATTTAACTGTATTGGAACACCACAGTGAAGCGAAATAATTATTAATTTTTAAATGAGTCGTATTTATTACACATCTGCTTCACTTTCGTACCTATTTTGAGGACATGTTTCGCAAATCATCGTTTGCATCTTCTGCTCTTATGCGACTAAAGCTTGATCCAGTGGTGTGGGTAATTCTGGAGTTGCTGCTGCCATCTGTTGATTTAGTGATGAACTTAAATGTGGGATTCTCTTCTGGCGGGATTTCAAAGTTCATTAGTTGGTTTTTATGTTTTTCTATGTATATTCTCTCCCATATGACGAGTTCACTATGTTTTTGTACGTATTTTAGTAATTCTGTGCTATCTTCAATTTCATGATTTTCAGACCAGAAATGAGCTGCTATTGCGGACTTATCAATATTTTTGTATCTTAAGTGCCTGAAGTGTTCTTTCTTTCTAGTGCCTATGTTTCTTTTTGTCCTCACTATGTAAATTTTTTCACAGTCTTTACACTTAATCTTGTAAATGCCTGACTTTTCCTCTGGTTTTATCTTATCAGTATTATTACTGTGAAGTAGGTTTTTAATGTTGTAATTGTTTTTTGGTGCCAATGTTATATTGTATTTCTTGAATATTTTTTGGAACTTTTTTGTGGCCAAGGGGTGGTAAGTAAATTTAGCAAATCTAGTTTCTTGTTTTATTGGTGTGAGAGCTGTGATCTGTTTTAATCTCTTTTGAAGTTTGAATAATTTTAGTTTTTTATCTACAAGGTTTTTTCCATATCCATTTTTAATTGCAGTTTTTAAGATTTGATGGTATTCGTTTTGATATTCTTGCTGGCTGAGAGGTAGATTTACTAATCTGTGTGTGAGACTGTTGATGGTTGCATGTTTGTGTGGAATTGGGTTGAAACTATTTGCTTTGATGTAATTATCTGTGTGTGTTGCTTTTCTATGAATGCCAAATTCTAGTTTTTCATTGCTTTTTTTGATTTTAAGGTCTAAAAAAGGTAGAGTACAGTCCTCTTCAGTTTCCACTGTGAATTGTATGCTGGGTTCTTGCAGGTTGCGTAGTTTCAAAGCATCATCTATTAGTTTGTAGGGCACTATTGCAAAGATGTCGTCTACGTATCTGTACCATGTTTTAAACATATGAGGGAAGGCTTTAGTTATATGTCTTTCGAAAAAGCTCATGTATAGATTGGCCAAAAATGGTGATAGCGGGCTTCCCATAGCGGGCTTCCCAAAAAATATTCAAGAAATACAATATAACATTGGCACCAAAAAACAATTACAACATTAAAAACCTACTTCACAGTAATAATACTGATAAGATAAAACCAGAGGAAAAGTCAGGCATTTACAAGATTAAGTGTAAAGACTGTGAAAAAATTTACATAGGGAGGACAAAAAGAAACATAGGCACTAGAAAGAAAGAACACTTCAGGCACTTAAGATACAAAAATATTGATAAGTCCGCAATAGCAGCTCATTTCTGGTCTGAAAATCATGAAATTGAAGATAGCACAGAATTACTAAAATACGTACAAAAACATAGTGAACTCGTCATATGGGAGAGAATATACATAGAAAAACATAAAAACCAACTAATGAACTTTGAAATCCCGCCGGAAGAGAATCCCACATTTAAGTTCATCACTAAATCAACAGATGGCAGCAGCAACTCCAGAATTACCCACACCACTGGATCAAGCTTTAGTCGCATAAGAGCAGAAGATGCAAACGATGATTTGCGAAACATGTCCTCAAAATAGGTACGAAAGTGAAGCAGATGTGTAATAAATACGACTCAGCTAAAAATTAATAAATATACAAGGTTGACTCACTTGCCTAATTTTAGTAACCAATTTATTATTAAATAATGTTTTTATATCTGTAACAAAATGCATATTATTCAAAATGAAGTAGAAAAATTTTCCTTCATGTAAGATTTATCAGTAAATATACTTTTAGAGCCTACTATAAAAATTGTATGTAAATGGGTATGCCCAACTGAAATTAAAATCAAATTGCCATAAAATTCTGATACAGAACTTCATAACATCTTAATTTGTTTTCTGTAATGGAAAAGATTCCTAATTTAAGCATTTATCGATTTATGACCCTCAACTTCATTGCCAGTGCTGCTTCTCACACTGCTCTCCATCTTTCATTTCACTTAGTAAATAAACAGATGTGTTTATCTTTAGTACTCCGCTGGTTGGTCTGTGTTTTCATTTGCTTTGTTTTGTATTGGCATTTGGATTCTTCCTTCAGTTCATATTTAGCTGTGAAAGTGTAATGTACTTAATTTGCAGTGCTAAAAAGTGGTAACAGATATGGATAAGAGCAAGCAGAGGAAATGTACTAATCATCCCAATAACATTTTTATGTGTGTGGACAATACACTCCTAAATCACAGCGAAACAAATAGTAAGTACAGTATTACCCCACTTTTACGTCCCCGCCGTTTCTGTTTTCCCACCATTTACATTTTTTAAGGTCCCTTCAGTCTTCTAATACTCACAATGAATTAGAATCCTGGTATTTACGTTTGTGAAATTTTAATTTCCTGCCGTTTACACTCGATGTCCCATCGAGTTCTTACACAAAGCAATTAGACCATACAATCGTTGGTTATGATCAGACTAAGTCATGAGATTCAAAGAACCTTAGTCTCGACCATCGGCCATAGTTACTTGATATCTGTGGGTGTGGTACTGCTGGAGATGCCGATATTTGCGCTATCTTGTGTTACCAGTTGCATTTCTGTTCCAAGTTCCATTCTATCACAGTTACAGAAATGGAAAAGAAAAAGGAGAGGAAATCTTTTTCCATTGAAGAAAAACTTAAAATTCTGGAAAAATCTGACTCCTTTCATGGAACACATGTTGTACTAGCATGCAGGGGTGGTTCGTCATAAGGGCGCAAAGATGCACACCCCCTTAAAAAAAATTACTGAATTAAATGAACCATGGCCTTGCAACTATTAAGCATAGTTTACTTTTAAAATATGAGAAAGCTTCATAGGGTGTAAAAGTTATGTTTTCATACCTACAGCTTATGGTTCGGCGTGGTAGGTATAGCGCCAGCCTACTGCATTTGCACGTAATGAAAGACATGCAACTCTGATGGTGGCCAGGGAGTGGGGGAAGCACTCGCTCATGTGCTTATCTGGCGCAATTCCGTCCGCGCCTAGCGCAGTCCCAAGAGTATTTTTACAGTGTTAAAAATGCATGGCTTCTTATTTTAGTGTTCTTTGTGGAGTTAGGAACATAAACAGAGTGTTAAAGGTGGCTTTATAAAATCCATTGACTAAAGAATGATGGATAACCCTGTAAAATCTCCAATGGAAGTGCAATTTTCAAGGTTGACCTACTTAAGAAAAAGTACAATTGAAATCGTTGGGTAGACCAATGCCCGAATTCCTGATAGAAAAAATAGAAAATAAGAAAAATGAAAACTGGTGTTTAAGAGTCAGCTTAGTTCTAAGGTATGTATAAGAAATGTGACTGGATCTGTGGCTGCAAAGTTCTCAAGCCCTTTTTCGGCTATCCGTGTGTTTTGTTTGCTCTTGAATGTGCAATTATTGTTTGTGGGCAGTTAAGGGAGTGAGTGATATAAAACATTTAATACAAAAAAAAAATAATAAAAAAAACATAAAGGTTCAGTGCACCATATGAATAGTGTGGTAGATCTATCACTCCTAGGTAAACAAAATATTGCATCATGTCTTGACTCCGTGTTTAAATAAAATGTTAAGCTACATAACATTCAAGTGAGTAAATATAGACATATTTTAAAAAGGCTTATTTCACATGTCAAGTTTTAAGCTGGGTTTGAACTGACTTTACGAGGACATGACCAGTCTCTTACTTCTTCCAATCCAGGGTTGTACAGGGATCTCAATGACTATACAGCTGAAATGGATACAGTAACGAAGGAACACTTGGAGACAGCCACAGTATTTAGAGGAATTTCGAAAACAGTGCAGAATGATCTATTAGACTGCATGTTGAAAGTTTGTAGGGAGAAAATAGAGCAACAAATACGAGCTTCTGAGTTTGTTGCCATTCAGTGTAATGTGTCATAAATCACTGTCAGATGGTTTTGGTGTTCCGTTATGTATATGAGGAATTGTAAATGAGAGATTTTGGGCTTTTGTGAATCCTGAAAGAAGAGATGCAGAATTTCTGACAAAGTGCACAAGGAATGAAATCATCCTGCTTTTTGGAAATACCAAAGAAAAGCTCATTGCTCAAACCATTTACAGGGCCAGTGTTATGAGTGTAAAGACTGGTGGAGTACAGGCTAAAATAAAGGAAGCATATCCTTATGCGTACTTTGTGCACTGCTATGCACACCAGTTGAATTTAATCATGCAAAAGGCAACAAACACTGATTCCCAGGTGTGCGTGTTCTTTTCAAATCTGTTGGGGAGTCCAGCATATTTTTCAGATTCCTCTTTGCAATCTGCAGGCAAGATTCCCGACAGTTGCATTAACAAGATGGAATTACAAAATTCGTACCGTCAATGTTGTGTACAAAAACATAGAAAACCTGAAAGATTGCTTCCAAATTATTGAAGAGAGCTGCACTAATACAAATGCAATAAATGAAGCCAGTAACTGTAGAAGAAAAGAACTCTTGAAAATCCAAATTTTGTTTTTGGCTAACATTTTCCACAAAATCCTATCTCATGTAGACATTTTGTACCAGCAATTCAAAAGAAGAGCAAAGAATGATTTTATCAAACTTCAAAAAAGATTACACCTCTGGGCCACAAAAAAGTTCCAAAAAATATTCAAGAAATACAATATAACATTGGCACCAAAAAACAATTACAACATTAAAAACCTACTTAACAGATACTGATAAGATAAAACCAGAGGAAAAGTCAGGCATTTACAAGATTAAGTGAAAAGAGTGTGAAAAAATTTACATAGGGAGGACAAAAAAAACATAGGCACTAGAAAGAAAGAACATTTTAGGCACTTAAGATACAAAAATATTGATAAGTCCACAATAGCAGCTCATTTCTGGTCTGAAAATCATGAAATTGAAGATAACACCGAATTACTAAAATACGTACAAAAACATAGTGAACTCGTCATATGTGAGAGAATATACATAGAAAAACATAAAAACGAACTAATGAATTTTGAAATCCCGCCAGAAGATAACCCCACATTTAAATTCATCACAAAATCAATAGATGGCAGCAGCAACTCCAGAACTACCCACACCACTGGATCAAGCTTTAGTCGCATAAGAGCCGACGATGCAAACGATGGTTCGCGAAACATGCCCTCAAAATAGGTACCTAAGTGAAGCTGATGTGTAATAAATACGACTCATCTATGATTTAATAACAGGCTCAATGCTTTAGTAATGCTCTCAATAAATAAGGACCTTATCAGTAACATGCAGGATTTTTATGAAAGAGTGATGGAAAATTTCATTAAATTAAAGAGCAGAAGACTTGCATATAAACAGGCCAAAAGTGTAATTCATAAACTGAACCAGTGCAAAATACGAGTATTAATGTGTGTACATACAGATCTGCATGCAATTTGTGGCAGCTTATGTGGGGAACATTACTTCTGCATTTGGGTAAGTCTGAATTATGTTATAATAACATCCTTTTATATATCGAAATTTAACTGTATTGGAACACCACAGTGAAGCGAAATAATTATTAAATTATAGATGAGTCGTATTTATTACACATCGGCTTCACTTACGTACCTATATTGAGGACATGTTTCGCGAACCATCGTTCGCATCGTCGACTCTTATGCGACTCTCTTAAGAGTTGCATAAGAGCCAACGATGTGAACGATGGTTCGCGAAGCATGTGCTCAATATAGGTACGTAAGTGAAGCCAATGTGTAATAAATCTTAAGAGCCGATGCATAAGATTCGCATAAAAGCTGACGATGCGAACGATGGTTTGCGAAACATGTCCTCAATATAGGTACGTAAGTGAAGCCAATGTGTAATAAATATGACTCATCTATAATTTAATAATCCTTTTATATGTTGCATGCATATTAATATAGCAGCTTTGGGCAAAGATTATGTTAGGCTACCTGTACTTATTTCTGAGGTGTATGTTACAACTTGAGAACCACTATTTCCATTGGTTATAGGGGTAGAATTTGAAAAAAAAAAAAAAAAAAAAAAAAAAACAAGATGGTTCTTACAATATACAGGTGTAATAATTTATTGTTGTCAATACTTAGGAAGCAAAACTATTTCCACATCCCCCAAACATTTCAGCCACTAGCCACCACTGCTAGCACAGGAGTTGAATATAAGTGCTTTGACATTGAACACTATAATAAGAAACAGACTTTCTACATCAGCAAGTGTTTTGGAGTGTGGAACTTATGCAAAGAAGAGGAAGTATGTTAGTTTCTCAAAATATGACAAACTCGAAGAAATAGTGAGAAGCTGGTTTGAAATGATGAGAGCAGCAAATATTCCAATCAGTGGAGTGCTGTTATGGGAGAAAGCACTTCATGTGGCAACTATGCTGGGAATAGACAGTTTTACTGAGGCAAATAGGTAGTTGTACTGCTTCGGTAAATGTTACAATGTAACATACAAAACTGTGTGTGGCAAGTCTGCTTCCGTCAGTGACGATAGTTTTGAGCAGTAGATCAATGGAAAGCTTCCAGAACTGTTAAAGAATTACCATCCTTAGGACGCATTTGACATAGATGAAACTGGGTTGTTTTTAATGTTCTGCCAAACAAGACACTATCGCTTAAAGGAGACAAATGTCATGGCAGTAAGCACAGCAAATTGAGGCTTACTATTATGTTGGAGCCAATGCAGATGGCTCTGAAAGTCTTCAACCATTTGTAATTGGTAAATCAAGAAAACCTCCATGCTTCAAAAATGTCATATAATGCCAATAAGAAGGCGTGGATGACCTCTGATATATTCCAGAAGCAGATTTCTGCACTTGATGCCAGAATGGGTGCAAAGAACACGAAGATTCTACTCTTTATTGACCGCTCTTCTGCTTATACTCTTGACATGCATTTGAGAAATATGCAGTTGGAGCTCCTGCTGGCAAGCTGCACTAGTAAACTGCAACCCCTAGATCTAGGAATTATTCACTCCTTCAAATCAGCCTGCAGGAAGAGTGTGTTGCAGCACATACTAAATGCAATGGATGCTGGTAAACATCTTTCTGCCTTCATCTTTTGTCTTTATGTTTTATTAGATTTTTTCTTTAATATTTTTTTCTTTAATAAGTTTTATATTAAGTATATATTTTATTTTAAATGATTTTTTGATGCCTTCCACTACATTGCTGGTAAACATCTTTCTGCCTTCATCTGTGTTTGATGCCTTCCACTACATTGCTGGTAAACATCTTTCTGCCTTCATCTGTGTTTGATGCCTTCCACTACATTGCTGGTAAACATCTTTCTGCCTTCATCTGTGTTTGATGCCTTCCACTACATTGCTGGTAAACATCTTTCTGCCTTCATCTGTGTTTGATGCCTTCCACTACATTGCTGGTAAACATCTTTCTGCCTTCATCTGTGTTTGATGCCTTCTAACGCATTGCAAAAGCATGGAAAGAGGTCATGCAATTTACAATTGCCAACTGCTTTCGCATAGGAGGGTTCTTCAAAACAGAAAATGTGCAGCCTGAAGAGGACAATATCAACTCCCATTTGACCACATTGATGCTTTTGTAGTGTTGAGGACTTGGCAGTTGATGAAGCACTGGTAAACCACTGAGGTGAAGTCCTTGTTAGCATTTGTTAATCAGCATACTGCAGTGGACTCAGGCAGCAATGATGAAGATGAAAATGACAGTGTGGTGCCAACAAGTGCTGAGGCAAGTGCAGCTTTGTAAGTGCTGCAAAAATATCTTTCATTGGTAGAAGGGGTGAAAAAACTTTGAAAACTTTATGAAGTTGAAAACCAAGTAGAGGAAATTAGATCAAAAAGATCAAAACAACAATAAAGTTTGGACTACTTCAAGAATAGTTAGGTGTTCTTGATTGAACTGTATAATAGTTAAATAAATAAAGTGATCCATCTTCAACAGTTAAGTTTCCTATCATTATTGCAAAAAATAAACTTTTTGGTTCTCCTACTGACAAAATGCAAAATTTTTAATGTGTGGTATATGTAAATGTAATAAATCCATACCCTTTCATAGTAGCAAAATAATAAAACTGGTTACTTGTTAATGGTACCTATGTATCATGTTAATTTGAATAAGCAGTAAAAAGGAAAATACTAGCAATAAGTGGAGCATTGAGTACTAGTTCAACTCAAAATTATATTAATTTTGTGCTTCATTGTATCATAGTCCTTACACACTGGAGTAAAAAGGTGTTTTATGAAGTGCAATACATTTCAGTCATTATTTTTATAACCATGACATATTACAAAATTGAGTTGTTGCCTATTTCCCCCAATTTATACTTTCCCCATTTTACATCACTTTTCCTGTAGTCCCCTGAAAAGTGTTGAAGAGTGGTGATACTGCATTACTAAAACAGCATATTCATTATACTTCAGTTGTTCCTTAGATCAAGATCAAATATCCTAGTGTTCCATCAACAGTAAAACCAGTTCCTCACAGTTATCTTCCAGTGCCTGATCCTCCTGATGCATGGGTTGAAGAATATGATTGATCAAGTTCAAATCATGATGTAGGTGACAGTGAACCCTCAACATCCCAAGACCATACATCTCTTTATTGGCTCTTCTAAATACATTTTAAGGGCAGTGTTGCCATATAATCACAATTTACTAGCATCAATGCCTTTATTTCATGCCTTAGGGATGAAGGAGAAATAAGATTCCATGTTCATAATTTTAGATGCTATTAGTTATCAAAGCAATGGCTGGGAAATTTGTAGTTACCTCAAGGTAGTTGCATTGTTAACAGAACTGCAGGAAGGTTTCACGAAACGTTCCTTTTCTATTTCTTTTTTTTTTTTTTTTTGTGCTTAGGATCAGTAGGGCAACTGACAAGCATTTTATAGTGAGAGTTGGAGAAAGGGAAAACGTGCACCTGGAGCAGGCAGTGTTATGTATGTACCTCTAATAGACACAAAGAAAGTTCTTCATCCATCACTTTATATAAAGTTTGGCTTAATGAAAAATTATGTTAAAGGTTTGGTCAAAAGTAGAAGTGCATTGAATATTTAAAAAGTAAATTTCCAACAATTAGTGAATCTAAATTAAAGGATTGTATATTTGTCGGTCCTCAAATTAGACTACTTTTTAAAGACAGTATTCTTTTTATCTAAGCTTAAATTTGTTGAATTGGCAGCATGTAAATCATATAAATCAGTGGTGAAAGGCTTCCTGGGCGATAATAAAGAAGAAAATGACGTAACTTTAGCCTCAGAACTGTCACTTAAAATGCACTTTTTACACTCTCATCTTGATAGTTTCCCTACAAACCTAGGAGCTGTAAGTGATGAGCAAGGTGAGTGTTTTCACCAGGACGTTCCTGAGATGGAAAGATGTTACCAGGGTTGCTGGAGTTCAGCCAGATTGGGAGATTATTGTTGGTTCCTCGAATGGGAGAGTGCATGTCAATACAAGAAAAATCAACTGTGAAGCACTTCTTAGGTTACATGGTTTTCATCAATATGTTGTGTTGAATTACTTTAATTATAATAAAAATGAATTATTATATAATTATTATTTTCATTTATATTTAGCAATAAAATGCATATTACATTCAATTAAACAAATATGAGTTATATCAAATTTTTATAAATTTAAAAATGAATTATTATATCATTATTATTTTCATTTATATTTAGCAATAAAATGCATATTACATTCAATTAAACAAATATGAGTTAAATTAATTGGGAGTCGATTAATGACACTAAACAACACTTACTTTTAAATTTTCGCAGAACTAGTTTCAGAGGCCTTCCCTCTATCTTCAGCCGGACATCAACTGGTTCTCATTGGTGTAGCTGGCAATATTTTGTCATCGGTCTCCTCTGGTGGCGGTTCGAGGAACTTGCTGGACAAATCTTTCTGGAGGATGTCGAAATTGAATACTTTGTTCCTATTTTTTGAAATAAAGATTTGTTCCCATGTGGACAGTTCTTGTTTTCCTGTTGTATGTTTTAGTAATTTTGGTTCTGGATTTATGTTGTGGGTTTTTTTCCCAAAAATGCATGGCAACTGCTGATTTTTCTAATTGTTTGTATTTTATGTTCCTAAAGTGTTCCTTTGCTCTTGTTTCTAAATTTCTTTTGGTTTTTCCAATATAAATTTGACTACAGTCACAGCATTCAATTTGATATATACCAGATTTTTTGTTAGATGGAATGGCATCTTTGATGTTTGAGCAAATTAGGTTTTTTAAGGAGTAATGGTTCACTGGAGCTATTTGAATGTTTTGCTTTTTGAAGACTGGGTTGTACTAATGGGTTGTAGTTGTAGAAAATGCAAGTTACGGGGAAAGGCAATTAAAAATACAATAAGTATTATTCAGTTTGCCTTTTAATTTTAAGTCAGAACTTCATATATCTATAGTCTGTATCCTCATTCTGGGCTTGTATAATATAAAATTATGTATACAAATTTAATATATTTAATATATATATAATATTTGGAGATTAAGGTTTCAAACTGCAAATAATATAGGAATGCTGATTTGAATCACATTTGGACTGAAAATATTTCAGGACTAATTCAGTGCCTAAAATACTATTTGGAAATGTCTATATATAGCAACAATACTCTTCATTGCAAAAATTGTTAATTTTTTATTAGCAAACTGGTTAACAATGAACAACTGAAAACTTATCATTCTCTACTTAAGAAGGATGAAAAATTGAAAATTTTATCATTTCTGCTTAAAACCGAAAAATATCTCTACGCTTTGTTACAGTCAATAATATCCTAATTGTCGTTAAAAGATTGGGAAAAGTGCTTGACAAATTGTGTTCTGAAAGTGTGACTTTCTAAAATTTCAGCCCGTTTAGCTGAAAATTTATTTAATGTTGGTGTGATATCTCTTAGTTTCTAAGTTATTAAATTTTTGAAATCTAAATTTCAGTATCCTATCCTAAGCATTTCACAAGATGCAATTTAAAATACCATGTCATTTACCTGATTACGGTTCACAAATCTATCAAATAATTTTGTTTTGCTTGCCTTAGTTCAGAACAAAATAACTTTTAAATTGCATCATTTAATTTTTTTTTTTTAAAGTTTTATATAGTTTTAAAACTTATTAATTAAAAAACAGTCCAAAATAATGAAAACTTATATTACACATTTAATTGCTTGTGTTTTGGTGCTGCACATGATAAATTTTAAAAGAATTATGTGATCAAAATACATTATGAATTATACCCTTTTTAAGTATTTTTAAAATTATGGAATTTTGCAGGTTTTTATAAATTTCAGTTTAACATTCCCTTAATTAATTTATAATAAATAATGGAATTCACTGAATAAAAACTAGACAAAAGTGTAACCGCTAAACTTTCTTGCTTCTAGAAAGGTGTCTATTATGAAACCATCAAAATATTTGGCGCCCTTCTTAATGATCTTAACGGTAAATTGATAATTTCAGTATTTTTAAAAATATTGCTATAGAGTACCTATACTCAAAATCATTTTATTCTGTATAAGGTTATATGATTGAAGAATTATCCTGATAATGCTTATGTAGTTCTGTAAGTAGAATCTAGCAGTTCTAATGACAAATCATTGTCATTTTACCTTTGAGGCCTGCTCAAAAGCTATTTAAATACATATGTATTGAAGAACTGACAATAAATGGTAGGTATTCATTGCAAATCCAATATAAAATTCCTATGAGTAAGGACTATAATATACCAATATAAAATGTTGAGATGTACTGGCAAAAGCCAAGTGAAAGTTGATCAAAGAATAAATAAAATAAAAAGAGTGATTTTGTATCAAATATAATTATCTCTGCCGTGTTTCTTATATTGCCTGTATATAATGTCTCTGAAATTCTATTTTCAAGTATATAAGCTATTAAACTGTATAACTCCTTGACATGTTCAGTATTCAGAAGCCTTTATGGCTACTAGTGAACTCATTGAAAACAAATCAATCTAATCTAAGAATATAGTTTAGGTGAGTGTCTGAATGCAAATTTACAAAGTCTGCAGAGCCAGTTTAGAAGTGTCCCTCTAGGAGTGCAATAGCTTATTTTCCATCGTTGATGTAGCATTTGGCATATCTTTTTCAAAATCAAATCTTTATGGTATGTAAAAGCACTTAGTTTTCCTGCCCCTCAAATATGTGTCTCATTTTTTTCACACCACAAATTTTCCCATCCCTCTGGGCACATGCCCAGATTGTAGCATGCTCTCAGCTAAGGATGCAGAGGAAGTCTCGTTCACACATGTTCTTAACAATTAAGTGGAGTAAAGTGTTTCTATAAGTTTTCCATAAATCTGATTACTAGAGAGAGGATTCTTAGGTAAATAAATAATTTTTCTGTCAACACGCACATGTCTACAAAAAGAGGAAAAGTCTAAATAGAGGATCATGAGCATAAATATATTTTATTTCACTTAAAGTTAAATATTTTGAAGTTAAAATATTTAAATATAATTATATTATTTGATAATCTCTCATGAATTTGAATTAATCTTTAATTATTTCTACTATTTATTCTGCACGATTTTAAATAAGTTTGTTGTAAAAATTTACATTTATTTATGAATGATTCATACTGCATGACAAGTTCACCATATCATGATGCTTGAGGTAAGTAGTAGATTGGGCCATCATAAACAAATTTACTGGCAACCTGGTTATTCCTCATCTAATATCTGTATATAGTTCATAAATATTTGTATTGCTAGATCGAGCACTTACAATAGTGTACATTTCTTCTTCAGTCCTTTGCATCTTGAAAACATGCCGAAAGTGAATTCAAGAGCTAAATTTGCTAAATTTACTTACCACCCCTTGGCCACAAAGTTCCAAAAAGGATTCAAGAAATATGATATAAGATTGGCACCAAAAAACAATTACAACATTAAAAACCTACTTCACAGTAATAATACTGATAAGATTAAACCAGAGGAAAAGTCAGGCATTTACAAGATTAAGTGTAAAGACTGTAAAAAAATTTACATAGGGAGGACAAAAAAAAAAAAAACATAGGCACTAGAAAGAAAGAACACTTCAGGCACTTAAGATACAAAAATATTGATAAGTCCGCAATAGCAGCTCATTTCTGGTCTGAAAATCATGAAATTGAAGATAACACCGAATTACTAAAATACGTACAAAAACATAGTGAACTCGTCATATGGGAGAGAATATACATAGAAAAACACAAAAACCAACTAATGAACTTTGAAATCGCACCAGAAGAGAATCCCATATTTAAGTTCATCCTAAATCAACAGATGGCAGCAGCAACTCTAGAATTACCCACACCACTGGATCAAGCTTTAGTCGCATAAGTGCCGAAGATGCAAACGAAGATTTGCGAAACATGTCCACAAAATAGGTACGTAAGTGAAGCAGGTGTGTAATAAATATGACTCATCTATAAATTAATAACAATAAAGTTTGTTTGGCCAACCATGTGCAGATCAGCATACACATTTCACTTAGCATTTGTCTGGAAGTAAATATAATGCTGCTGCGACTTGTGGGAATTCAGAACAATTTGATAGGTTAATCAGCTTTTTTAAGAGCATGACAAAGTATTCCCAATATTTTTATGCAAAGAATTTTTTTGCAGCTGACATTCCAGTCAATGAAAGTAAATAATGTTAAATAATTAATGCAAATAATAAGTAAGTTAATTGATGGAAATGAATTGTTCCTTCATACTAGCCGTGTATAGACTAAGATTTTGTATAGACAGAGTCAAACTGAAAAATTCAATGGTATGGCTGGGATTTGAACAACAGGAACTTTCTAATATATCAACATTGAGCCTTCTCAAGAATCAACATATAGGAAATGTCAGAGTAATGAAAAATGACAAAAGTAGTGGCGTTTAAAGAACTATCTGCTGCAAATAATTAAACGATTGTGAGGTTATTCATTGAAACTATGCATAAGATATAAAGACAGGACAACATATTATGCTTTCTCACAGATGCTGTGCCATACAGATAAAAGCATGTGAAGTCCTTCATGTGAGTTTAAATTGATGATGTCAATTAAATTGATTCATGTCAATTGTGTAATTCATGCTCTGCACAGATATGTGAGACTCCTATATCCCAATGTGGCTAGCAGACATGCTTGTATTCAATGAGTAAAAAAACATTTCCTAAATCAGAGGATTGATTTCTTCAGAGAAAAAAAATTCCAATCTTCCACTTTCCCCTGTGTCAATGGTCCACAAGTTGCTGCACTTTGCTAATCGGAGTGTTGTACTATAGCCCAAATTTTGACTGTTTTGCATGTTATAAATGGATTGGACAAAAATGGTGCACCATCAATTGAAATAGTTCAGTTGTTGTAAAATATGGACAGATAAAAATGATTTGGTGTATATATCCACAAATCTAAACTTTATGTGTGACTTAAAAAAAAAAGGTAGAAACTTCTCTTGGTGAAACACTTAAGGAGTGGACTGTTGAAATTGAAAATTAATTCATCACCAGTACTAAAAGTACCTATTAAAACAGAATCTTAAACATTTTTAAAAAAAAAAAAAAGTTTTCAAACACTGTATAGTAGCTTGCCATGGAAAGTAAACAATTAGGTGATTTAGAGAGAGAGAGTGACGTTTCTAGTGATAAAACATGCACGTTGGCACAATGTGAAGCACTATTTAGAGACAATCAGTACGAATTTGGAGAAGGCTTGTTGTCCACTACAATTTTATAAGAGAACATACCAAGAATTACTATCCATTTACAAGTGGTGAATACAGCTAATTATTATTATTATTATTATTATTATTATTATTATTATTATTATTATTATTATTATTATTATTATTATTATTATTATTATTATTATTATTATTATTATTATTATTATTATTATTATTATTATTATTATTATTATTATTATTATTATTATTATTATTATTATTATTATTATTATTATTATTATTATTATTATTATTATTATTATTATTATTATTATTATTATTATTATTATTATTATTATTATTATTATTATTATTATTATTATTATTATTATTATTATTATTATTATTATTATTATTATTATTATTATTATTATTATTATTATTATTATTATTATTATTTATTTATTTATTATTTATTATTATTTATTATTATTTATTATTATTTATTATTATTTATTATTATTTATTATTATTATTATTATTATTATTATTATTATTATTATTATTATTATTATTATTATTATTATTATTATTATTATTATTATTATTATTATTATTATTATTATTATTATTTATTTATTTATTATTTATTATTATTTATTATTATTTATTATTATTTATTATTATTTATTATTATTATTATTATTATTATTATTATTATTATTATTATTATTATTATTATTATTATTATTATTATTATTATTATTATTATTATTATTATTATTATTATTATTATTATTATTATTATTATTATTATTATTATTATTATTATTATTATTATTATTATTATTATTATTATTATTATTATTATTATTATTATTATTATTATTATTATTATTATTATTATTATTATTATTATTATTATTATTATTATTATTATTATTATTATTATTATTATTATTATTATTATTATTATTATTAATTTTATCTCATCTCTGTGTAACATTTCAAGCACATAATACCTATTAACTTTTGTTTTTGGCCATATAAAAATCCACTCCCTATTGATTACCAATTATGTTAGTGATTTCCTAGCGCCCTTTATAAGCCATTTTTTTTATTCTGATTTCTATAATTAAATCAAGTTTTCAGGACAGTATTGCTTTTGTGCATTGATTATTTCCTTAAACAAATATATACTTTAATTGTTGAGATATTCATTTCAATACCAACAAAAATTTGTCGGGAAAAACATGCTTTGAAAGTGACCGTTTTGAACCGAACATTCAGTATTAACTTGAGAGCTTGTCACTAAAGTTCTTGTGTGTGATCGAGTTATCTTAATACGATATGCCTAAAAGAATTAACAATGATACGGTGGAAACAGCTGTAAGTAATGTAGAATGCTCATTATTTTATAAATCACACAAACAATAATGAATCTCCTGTGAATTCTGTATAACGAAGCTCAAAATTAGAGGCTTAAAATCTGAACAAGCATTTTAGCAACGTAACAATGGCCGATATTAAGTTATGAAATCTACTTTCAGTGACGGGAAGGTAGTTTAAAGTGCTGCAGAATCTCTCTTCGATGATAATAAAGATCAATCCAGTCTCACGTCTTTTACAAAAGGACTTCGTATGCCTAATTAAAATGTTGATCGACATATCTTTATTCGGCATAACATCAATACCGATCTAGACGATTCATAAAAACCAGATTGTTCCAGTCATACACCATAACACACAGTACCAAACTTAGCGTTAAATTCGTTATTTCTAAATCTAAGCAATGTTAATTATAATTCTTTTAAGTAACTGAATAGCAACATTGCAGTAACAGCTGTGATGGCTGTTCGCAAGTTGTTGAAGAATGGTAGATTTGGTGTAATTAGGAACACATAAATCCTCAATTAATTTTATGACCAAACAGATGAAACACCTCCACCTCCCACGGAAAAAGAAGGACCTTGACGAGGTACCGCCACTTCATAAATTAAAGTGCTAACTACGTATTGTTGCCATTTCTTATTGTGAGAAATGCTCAGTCGGCGCTTACATATTGTCGCTGTTTATCGCGTTTTGTTTGTCTAGTGTAGTGTTAACATTGAAGATGCTGTGTTATTTGCGAGGACTTCAGCTATTATGCCTAAAAGGTAATAAACCTCTTCTAATTTAAAGAAAAGTATCCTTTTATGGAAGAGACAAAGTTTAAATTGAAAGTTCAATATTAAATTTGCAATGTGACATTTTCTTTCGGACATGATAGGAACCAGGACATTGTTTACCATGAGAAAGCAAACAAATTGGGTTCTTCTGTTGCTTTGCAACGCTTCTAGAGTCAATAACATCAACACCAACAAAATAACTGGTAATTTATTTCACACAACCTAAGAAATTCTTAGGAATTTTGCTTATGTTGTTTCTATTAAATGTACTTTTGGTACTGTAAACCGTTGGCTGCATAAACAAGGTTTATTGAAGGGCTATCATAAAATCAAATTCTTAATATTTAGTGTCACAGAATAGCTTTACATGAACTATAATTAAGTACATGCAATATTATCGCATTTAGGTTATCTTCTCTCTACGTTGAGGATTGAGTTGGCATGGCAATTTTACTGATCATCTGCTTATCGCGTCCCACATGTTGCACAACAGTGAATTTTCTTTCAGCCGATACCTTAGTTTCGCGCATATTTCAAAATAACGCTTCTCTGTCGGTAAACAAAACATGATCTTCAAATTCAGATGTAATCTCTGAATGTGCAATTGTGGAGCGGCAGATTGGAAATAGCAGAATTGCATTGAGTGTTGGTAAGTAGCCGACTTCCAACATGCACATTGTCAAATCACAGATAAAGTATTCTTTATTTTTCAGATTAAAAGTAAATGTTGAATCATTTAATAGTTTTAGTTAATCTAGTTTCTCGTAAAAAAAAAGAAAAAAAAAAGACCAGAACAGAAAATAAAATGTAAAACAAAGACTAAAGAATGGCATAAAATTGCAAAATGTCTTAAACTTCAAAAACAGAAAATATAAAGAAAACATGCCCAATAAAGTTAATATTTGTGTAACTAGAGTTTCAGGTTCAGAATGTAACACTTAAGAGCTGTTTTAGTATAAAGGTGAAATGATGTTATCAAAATACGAGGCTGCTAATTAATTTGAAACATGTAATGAATTTTCTATAATGAGAAATTTGCAGTTTGTACCGTCGGAGAGTGGATCATAAAAATGTTGTACACCTGTATCTGTCATTGTTAATTGTTCCTAATTCTACATAGGTGTTTTCCTAGGAGTTATGCCCTGTGGTAAGCCTCATACTAGCCACTGCAGATTTTCGTTTTAGCACCAGTATTATAGAAGCATTATCTAATAATACTTTAATGTTTGTATTTTCAATTTTCTGGATTAGTTTAGAAGTGCAGCTATACTCAGTTTTTTTGTGATTCTTTTTATTGATTCATAAGAAAAGCACGTTTGTCTCTCTTTGCTTAATTGTGCACTCCCTTTTTGCTATGATATCAGCTCTTTCATTCCCATGTATACCGCAAGGTGCTGGGATCCATTATAACACTCTGTTTATCAAGCTTTGGATAGTATCGATTATATTTTGTATTTCCAAAATTTTCTTAATTTTTGGTTAAGAAGGCACATAGCTTGAATAGCTGCTTTAGAGTCAGATAAAGTAACATTTTTGCACTTATGCAGCCAATTGAAAATATTCTGGAATGACTGACAAAAGGCTAAAAATTTTCTCTATCAAAATTTGAAGTATCCCAGGATGTTTCGAATCGATACCGAACGAAAATAATAGAAGTAGTAACTCAGCTTCTGTGTGGCACATATAGGGATAGCTTTTACCGCCAATAGAGCCTCAGTTTACAGGAACTACGCCACGTTATCGAAGTTCGTTGGTAGGTGACAGCGTGCCGCCTACTCTAGCTGTTTGTAAACATACCGACATACACCACGGTAACTTGCTACTATTAAGAATTTCTTTGGCTTATAAAACCGCAATAAAGAAGACATTCTTTAGTTATTTGTTTATGGATGTTTAACGTGTTCCAATATTCCGTTATAACAATTAATGACAAATAAGCTGGTGGACATAAGCAACTTAACCCTTTTAGAGAGAAGTTACTGTTAGTAAGATTAAGGGTGGAAGCATTAAATGATAAAAAGAACAGATAGCAATATCAAAGAATTGTAGATAAAGTTAACCAATACTAAATGCAATGAGACAAGCATTTTATATCACTGTGTTTAATAATACCAAATAAAGCGTTTGTAATTGAAAAGGAAGCTGTTGATTTTACGGTAACTGATTGTAAGCACTGTACAATTAAGATCATAGCAAATGAGCAACCTTGGAACTGTCCGAGCCATTATCGACTTTTTCACAAGTAACTGCCCTTTGCCCCATTATCTAAAAGGGAGGCTAGGCTGAGCATAGTAGGCTCACTTGTAAAGAGCAAGGAGCAATGAGTTTGTTCTCGTGGCCGGTGCGTCCCAATAACAACTTTTGAGGTTCGCACACCAGTGGTTCCTGCGCTGCCTAATCACAAAATAATGTAATATCTAAGTTTGCATAAAATTATACCTTAGAAAATTTCGAAGCTGCAACACTGAAATTCCGACTAGGTAAGTTATAAACTACGAAACGGTTATATTCATTCGGCGTCGTTTCGGTGTGTCGGTGTGTGTGTGTGTGTGTGTGTGTGTGTGTGTGTGTGTGTGTGTGTGTGTGTGTGTGTGTGTGTGTGTGTGTGTGTGTGTGTGTGTGTGTGTGTGTGTGTGTGTGTGTGTGTTTTTAACCTGGCATGCCCCATTCCTTAGGAATACTACATGCCTTATTTTATTTACATTATATACAGCTTTTCAATAACTTTACAATGATTTTACATATCTTATATTTGTATTGAAATGTTTCCTACAATATTTTAGAATATTCCTATTAAAATAGTTGCAATTAATTAGCAGTTTTATTGAATTTTATGCTTCATTTGGCTACTCTATATCTGTGAAGTTTATTGATTTAACAAATTTGACGAAACATGTTAGATGTGTGTTAATAAGTTCCTCTTTGGTAATGGGCCACGCGCATTGTCTGCTTTTTATTTTCCTGATCATTTCGTTTCTTTGTTTGTTTATGATTGTACATCGGAATATTATGTGGTCTACTGTTTGGTCCTCTTCTTGACATTTGCATATTGGGCTATCTAGTAAAGCAAATCGATGGCGGTATGAACGGAGCTTTCCATGTCCTGTGACAATTGCTGTAAACTCTTGGCATATGGGCAATTCTTGTTTTAGCCTATTTCTCACGGATGGGAAGAATTCTTTGGTGATGGCTCCTTTCCTTGATGCTGTCCATTGTAGTTGCCATGCCTTCAGTCCAGTGTCTCTCTCTATGCTTATCAGGACTTCTTTACGTGTTTTATTATATTGTATTTCACGATCTTCCCCAGCAGCCTCTTTTGCTAGTCTGTCTACTGTTTCATTGCCATGTATGCCCGAGTGTGCTTTCACCCATCCAAAATGCAGCATCCAGTCTGATGTTCTCAGGTCGAGGATTTTAGCCTTAATTGCCTCAGTCAGGTAACTGTGTTTCGAGTTGTTTTTAAGGAGATCCAGTGTGATCCTGCTGTCAGTGAACAATGTAACTCGTTTATCAGCGCACCCTTCATTTTCTAGTTCCTTTAGTTTCTTCAGCGCCTCAAGAATTGCAAGTTGCTCAACCTGGTTATTTGAGCATCGAGCATGCAGCTTGAACTTTAACTTATGGGTCAACATTCCGTTTATAAATATTACTGCCGCTGCCCCAACTTTGTCTCCCATTTTGCTGCCGTCTGTGTATATTTCAAATGCGTATGTACTGTTAGTAGTAAAGTGTTGGGTCATGCAATTTGACCTTGAAGTTCATGCAATTAAACCTTGAAAAAATTTGACCTCGAAGGTCATACAATTTGACATTGAAGGTCATGTAATTTGACCTTGAAGGTCATGGTGCACCCTCTGGACTGGTTGCATCCCCCGACGCACCATGCGCACCCTGGACGCACCCTCTGGACTTCCTGCATCCCCTGTGCAACCCCTAACCATCCCGTGTAACCCGATGCACTTGACTCTCTGCTTCTGCCACCCACACCCGGCGCACCCCCGCGCACCCTTACCCTACCCGCGCACCCTTACCCTATCCGCGCACCCTTACCCTACCCGCGCACCCCCGCGCACCCCACCCTACCCGTGCACCCCCGACGCACGCTCTTGACTTCCTGCATCCTTCGACGCACTCCCACCCACTTCGCGCAACCCGAGGAACCCCCAGGCACCCCCATGTACCCTCTTGACCTCCTGCATCCCTCGACGCACTCCCACCCTACCCTGACGCACCTTCCATCCACTATGTGCAACCCTCACGCAACCTCTGGACTTGCTGCATCTCCCGTGCACCCTCTTGAATCTCTGCATCCCCCAGGCACCCCTGTGCAACCCCCGAAGCACCCTCTTGATTTCCTGTATCCCCGTGCACCTCTGCCACCTCCGTGCACCCTCTGAACTGGCTGCATCCTCTCGCGCAACCCCCTGGACTGGCTGCATCCTCCGTTGACGAACTGTTCAGCTTGGCGGGTGGTGAACTTTAAAATGCGTAGGTAATGGGGTATAAGGGGTTATCTTTTTTATTGAGAATACACTGGAATAAAGGTCACGTGACTCTAGGAGAGGGAATGGAGACTGACAAGTGTCTAGTTGGGCGTCCAAGGAACAAAAGGAAGAAAATCATGTGAGAACATTATTGAAACTGAGGCAGGAAGTGACGTGTAAGGCTTTGATTGGCTAAAATAAGAATGTCTTTGATTGGTCGAGAGGGGTAAAGGCAGTTTTGTGATTTGCAGAAATAAAAGCGTTTGTGATTGGATGAAAAAAAACTGGAACAAAGAAATACGGGGAAATAAAATGCAAATTAGCAGAAAGTGACGAGGAAGTAATATGAGAGTGAAAAGTAGGCATTTACCTATATTGAAATTGGATAAATTTCTGCAATGTTTGTGGCCTTGGCTTTTAACTCGAACGTCCGGTGTTGTAGAAGAAAGGAAATTGCTTGTGTGTGCATTCCATCCTTTTAAAAAGAGCCAGACTTCCGGGTTACAGAAAAGAAAGCAAAATTGCAAAATTGTCCTACTCCAGGCGCCAAGGATATGTGAGAGTGTAGTTTGCTGTTTCGGCTTATGCCATTCAGCGGAAATATACAAAAACATTTAGCTGCATTAACATGAATCTCTCACAAGCCTCTTGCAAGCCTCTTGCAAGTTAAACCTTCACATTGGTGTCGGTTCTCGTTATTCTGATTTACACATTTACATTTCCTTGATCTCCTAATTAGCACTCCCACAAGAACTTCCCACCTCACATTTCTGACACTCGCGACACGTGTAGGTGTTTCGGCTTACACAACTTCCTGCAGGATTTAGGAAGTAGCTGCTAAATTTTAAAAAGTTCTAAATACTTCACAAAGTTCTAAAATTTCAAAATATTTTTGAACATTCCAAAATGTCCTAAAATTTTTAAACCCTCTAAAAAAGTGCCTAAGTTTTGCAAAAAATGCCTAAATTTCTAAAAACTGCCTAAAATTTCATAAAATGCCAAAAATTTAAAACAAATTTAAAGTTTCAATATTACATATGTTTCAAACAATAAAAATTTTTGAAATTTCAAAACACTGTTAATCTTTCAAAAAATCAGACAAAACGCGCCACGCGCGCGCAGATGCACCCGTGCAAGAAACAGCTGATTAACAATAGAACTTCAACACAATGAACATTTTGAAACAATAATTTCGCCGAAACAACCAGCCCGTCCTTTGTAATCATTTTCCCTTTAAGAGAAGTATTGGAAAATTCAGGTAAATAACAAGGAGTAACTCGGAAGGGTTAACTGGATGGAAAAGTTATAAATCATTCTCACATGAATTTCTCAACTCAATGTTTTAATGCAAAAATTCACATGAATTTATCACGACCTTAAGTCGTTCTAATTTACCCTAACATGATCATCTCCCCTACGGGTTCTAAGTTAAACTTTGACATGAATATCTCTTCTTGTGCTTTTAATTTACACTTACAAGCAAAATGGAAGGAGTTCTGCATAGGTAAACTGAATACATGAAATACAGAAAAAGCATTTTTGTTTAAATATATATTACAATTATTAGGCAATATGCATATAACAATAAAACAATAAAAATACAAGGAAAAATTACATGTCTTATATCCACGAAGAAGAAAATTTTAAAAGCGCCTTCATGATGGACACTAAAGAAAAAGTTCACCGTTACATTTTACTGTGGGCAAATAACTTGAGTTATATTGCAAAAGAGGCACATGAAATGACACAAACTAAAAAGTGTGTTACAGGGTTTATGTCGAATCGTATTGATGGATGACGAATTATGCCCCTCGTTGAGGTGACCATTTGGAACAGGGTTGAAGTGGTTTGGGTAGATTCCCAACGTCAATGGGTGATGGAGTAATTATATCCCTCGATGTGGCGACATTTTGGTGGATGGAATAGATGGTTCTTGAAGTCCCAGCTTACCTCGGCGTGACTTCAGTCGGTTGAGCAAGATATCTTCTTTTACAGGGGTGGTACGGCGGAAGGAAATTTTACGTAAAATGAGTAATCATTTTTCTCTGTATTAAATAATGTAGAAACTTTTATTTCCTTACTTCAATCAACACCAGTTCGAACAAAATGTATGATACAACATTTATAACACTATTCTTACACAAGATTCACTTGATGTGACGCGTTTATATCTGGATGCGTGCAAGAATCAAAAGTTTTATACGGTTGTTCACTACCGTGTATAATAATTAAATTGTGTGTCTTCTAGCGATGATATTTAATGTAAAGATTATCTAGTTATACTCGATGATTGTTATGAGAATAGACTTATATTCTTCCGCACACAACGGCGTTTAAGAAGAGAATTTTACATCCGTTCACGGTGACTGTTAGGAGAAGAATCACCAGTTCATCTTCTTCTACACATTAGCATTTCGCTAATAGTTCGACCCCCCTAGAGGAATATTGAATATCCTCCATGGCAACGTACAATCTTTTATATCTGATTGGTCCTCGTTTTACGATATACGCGTCACACCAATCCCAAATAAGTTTGTTATTCAACACTTTTGTGACGTCATTTCCACTTACATAGCTTCTCTGTGCATGACTCACTCTACTTAACCTCACATAATACAATATTTGAAACTCTTTGGGGACAAAATAAAATAACTGTTTCAGATGCCCCTCTTCAGAATATATGGAAAATTAACTTAAATCTTCCAATAATATTGTTCCATATATTCTAAAGAATGCCCCAATAATTAAACATTATTACAACAATGAACAATTAATACAATTTAAAATAACAATATAAAATCAGAAATTATTCGAACACAATAATAATAAACAAAACATTTTTCAGTAATTCATAAACATATTATTATTATTTTTTTTTTAATCATTTGTTCTGGTGAGTGTCAAGGCTTTTGAATGGTTTTAAAAGTGTTTTGTGATATTTTCCTATCATTTTATTATCATCGCCTCTTAATTCGTACGTATGATCCCCAAATTTTCTTACTATTTTATATGGACCTTTATATAACAAATTCATTCTCCAATAGGATTTGATTTTAGAACTGGAGATATTAACTGTCTTTACTAGAACTTTATCATTTATTTCAGGATTCCATTTCGCTCCTTTTCTTTGTATCTTTGATAATCTTTTCTCTGCTTTTTCTTTTATTCTTCGAAATGCTTCAGCACACTTTTCTTCTTCATTCAATTCCATTTCATCTACTTTTAAGGTTGTCGGTGCTTTTATTACTAGAGGTTCAGGTTGTAGTCCAGTCATTAATTCGATTGGTGAAAATTTGGTAGTAGAGTTTGGGGTATTGTTAATGATTTTCTCGATAATATGGCAGTATTTGTACCAGCCTCGGTGGTTAGAATGACACAGAATTCTGAAATATAAGCCTAAATCACGCATCACTCTCTCGCAAGGATTTCCTTGGGGAAAATATGCTGAAGAGTAATACATCTTAATATTATTGTTCTTCATCTCTGAAGTAAACAATTTACTCCGGTGAACCGTTGCGTTGTCTGATAATATTGCCTTTATTGGCCCATACTTTGGTATCCAATCTTTTAAAATTTTATTTCCGCACGTTCTGCTTTTGATATTTTGTACAGGATAAATTTTTACGAATTTAGAAAAAATATCAAACATTACAAAAATGTATTTGCAATTGTGTTGACTAGCTGGCATTTCTCCATGAGCATCAATAGCAACTAGTTCGTTCTTTCTATCCCTGATGATAGTTTGAGGTTCAAAATCATATCTGACGTTTATTGGTTTAGCTTTCTGACACAATTCACATGTTGAAATTAATTTCCTAACCTTCTTGTCAATATGTTTAATGTACAATTGTTCTTTTATAGTCATAGCAGTTTTTTCACATCCTGAATGTGCTAAATTTTGATGAAAAGAATTTATTACATTTTCTTCCAAACTACTCGGAACTATCACTTTCCATTTTCGTATTACATCCCCATGTAATTTGTAAAGAATACCATTTTTCTTTGCTATGTTACAATTTATATTTTCTCCAATTTCTGGAACTTGTAGCAATAAAGACAATTTTGGATCATTTTGTTGGGTTTCCGAAATATTCTTAAACTTTTGGGTTAGGTTTTTATTCCATTTAAAATTTAATTCGAACAATTTAATCTCATGATGTGGATGTGATAACGTTTCTGGGATTTCCCCTTCCAATCTTAGTCTTGATAATAAATCACTAAATATGTTTTCTTTTCCTGGAATGTGCCTAATCTCAATATCATACGAAGTAATTTCATGAATATAACGAGATATTTTTGAGCTAGTTAATTTACATTTCTTTATAAATGATAAACTAATGTGATCTGTATACACAATAACTTTGGTATTGTATACATATTGCCGAAATTTTTGTAAAGCAAAATATATAGCTCCAATTTCCAATTCGGTTATGCAAGCATTAGCTTCTATTTTGTGCAATGCTCTGGAAGCAGTAGCAATTACGTGAATATTTCCAGATACATCAATCTGCGTTAGTACAGCTGCATAAGCTTGAATGCTAGCATCAGAATATATATTGAATGGTTGATTTTGAATGGGTCTTTCCAAAAGAATGGCATTTTTAAATAATTCTTTCACGTTTTGAAAAGCCTGTTGATGTTCTTCAGTCCATTTCCAAATTGAATTTTCCTTAAGAAGTTCCCTCAAAGGACTAAGCTCTTTGGCATAATTTATAACGAACCTACTCTCATATTGTAGTATTCCCATAAATCTTCTTAATTGCTTGATGTTCTTTGGTGGAGGGATAGCTTCAATCGATTTGATTCTTTCTGGATTCGGTGTCATGCCTTTTTCAGATATAATATAACCTAGAAATTCAATCTCTTTAGCAATAAATTGCGATTTATCCAGATTTATTGTCATACCACTTTCAGAAAATTTTGTAAATATATAATTTAGATGTGATATATGGTCGTCGAAATTTTGATCAAAAATAAGAAAATCATCAATATATTGTAGAGCGAAATTTTCTATGGTATCTCCGAAAATATTATGTAACGCTCGAAGTAATGCACTTCCGCTAGTGGATAATCCAAAACCACATGTTTTGAATTGGTATATTTTTCCTCCAAAATTGAATCCTGTGTATTTTCGAACAGATTCATCTAGTGGTATCTGCCAATACGATGAAACCAAATCTAATTTTGAAAAATATTTTCCACGTCCTAATTTTGATAATACCTCACCAACTCCAAGAGGTCTGAAGTGATCGGGTTGTGTTAGTGAGTTTATCTTTCTTGCGTCAATCGTCATACGCAGTGTTCCGTTCGATTTATGTACCCAACACAAAGGATGTAGGTAAGGCGAATTAGAAATCTCTATAATTCCATTTTCTAGCATATCGTTTATTACTTCATATGCTTGTTGTCTAATAGCGATAGGCACAGATCTACTTTTATGAGTATAAGGAGTAATGTCGTTCACCTTAAATGTATGTATGTACTTATTACACAATCCAGGTTTCGTACTAAAAACGTTCCTGTTCTTTAGTATACATAACCTCAACTGTTCTCTTTGCGCGTGATTTAAATTGTATGTTTTCCCTAACTTTTCTTTCAAAGTTCTTTGGAATATCATTTCTTCCTCTTCTTGTTTTCGCTCGGTGTCGGTATTTAATGTGTTTATTTGGCAACAATGATCTCCAAGGTCAAACGTCTCATTTTCTTTATTATTTAAAAGTAAATTTTCTTTACCACTATCATCTTCTTCATTATTAATTATATCTTCTTCGTATAATATTATATTTTCTACAAAAAACCTATCATTATTTATACTATCCTTCTCATCCTCTTTTAATATAATTTCTTCTAACAAATTTATTTTTATTACTTCATTATCTCCTTTGACCTTCATTTCATGTTTTTCGAAATCTATCACACTTTGCCAACCATACAATACACCATTGCCAATAATAATATCACGAGCTAAGTTTGGTATTACCAATACGATAAAATTGAAATTCCAATCATCTATTCGCGCAGGAATTAACGCTTGATATTTAACTTTATCTTTCTTTTTCCCAATAGCTGTGCTACAGTATACATTACACACGTTTAAATATTCAATCCTAAACTTGGATAGTAATTCCTTGAATAAGTTCTCACTTATTACTGATGAACTAGCTCCTGTGTCTATCAATACTTTATATTCGCTATCGCCTATACGAAGGTTAATCTGAGGTGGATTTACTAATTCCCGATCTTTACTTCTGGAGAGAGTGAGCTTATCTTCTGGTAAATTTTGAATTTTGATTTTGCCCTGTCATTTCTACCGAACCACTTTCCAAGGCACAAAATGATTTGGTACTCAGTTTTCCGCATTAGTGCGGTCGGTAGTTACACTAGCAGTTGGGTTGGTACTATCGTTATTTATTTCTCTTTCTATTCCCTGAGTCTGTGTCATTTCTAGGTTATTGTCTGCCCTTTCAAACCTAGGACCCCCAAAATCTCTTAATGAAGAGTTTTCAATGCTAGTTCCTCTTCCTCTACTTTGATAACCTGTTCTTAGGTTATTTCCCCTGTAAAACCTCAGTTGATTCACCTGATTACTCCTCACATTTCCCACAGGTTGGTTATTATTATAATTCCTCCTAGGAGTATTTGGAATTCTCCTTCCTATACCTGGCACTACCGATTCATATGTCTTTCTGGGGTTGTACTCTCTTCGTTCATAGTTGTCTCTTGAACGTGCCCCGCCCCAATTTTGGTTAAAACTATTTTGGTTTTGGTTAGTATGGTTGTGATTTTCCCCGACTGTTGGTCTTACTTCCTGTCTATTTACTTGCTTTTCTTCTATATGAGTCTTGTCAGGATCAACTTGACTATGAGTAGAATCAGAATTAAGGTTATGAGCCTCAAATTCTGATAATAACTCAATCATATCAGTAAAGTCGACGGGCTTAGCCACAATTAGGTGGTTTCTAATGTGTGGTGGATAATGTCGTATTAGCATATTCACGATCTCGGTTTCTGACATATCTGGATTCACAAGTTTGCTTTTGTTAGCAAGTTTTAGGAAATATTCACTCATGGACACACCCTTCCTGAACTCGAATTTACCAGTGGCCAGTTCGACTTTAATTCTTCTCTGTCTTTCTGGACCCCAGAACCTATTTATAAACACGTTCCTAAACATACTATACGTTTCATGTGATGCTAATGTTAACCTCAGCCATTCTAAAGCATTTTTCTTCAAACACCTTTTAACAATCATCATCCTAAATTCATTTGGAATCTTTTTAATTTTAAAATATTCTTCTAATTCCTTTAGAAATATTTTGGGATTGTCTCCCGATTCTTCTTCGAAAGTAGGTGGACTTATGTCATGCAACAAATAATTTGTACAATTTGTGTTACCTTGACTGTGTAACTGTGTATGTGTGTGCATGTTTTGTATTTGTCTATTACCATTTACTTCACAATCAGGTGACAAAGATTCTGTATCGTCACTCTCCAAATAATTCTCTAAGTTTTGTACAATATTACCTGAATTACCAGGTAAGTCAATACATGTAATATTCTTAGATTTTATTACCCTCTGGTTCTCAGAAATTTTGCTTGCCTGTAATGCAATCACAACTTGATTCAGCTTGCTAATGTTTTCTTTCTCTCTCTCAAAACTTTCCTGTGCCAAATCTATTCTTGTAATCATTTCACTATTCAACTTACTGACTTCATCATATTTAACTTTTAGTTCATCTTGTTGTGTTTGCACCTCAGTAGCAATTAGTTTAACATCATTTCTGATACTATTTACCTCTCTTACAAAATTATTCTGTATTTCAATATTTTCATCATGGTATTTCCGTGAATTATCTAATAAGACTACATCTATTTCTTGTCTTATTCTAATCTCTAATTCCCCTATTTCTATTTTTTGTTTTTCTATAAATTCTACTTGTTGTTGCTTAAGGATTTCTGACTCCTTAGCCAATTCACTTCTTATATCTTTTACTACATTTTCCTGACTTATTTTCATTTCCTGAAACATCTCTTTTAACCTAGACATTTCTCCATCATGAGATTCTATTTTCTGTTTTAAAGATTTTATGCCTTCTCTACACTCTTCTCTTCCCTTCTCAATTTCATTTCTTAGGTTACCTAAACCTTGATCTATCCTAGCTTCTAATTTCTCTGAACTTTGATCTACTTTAGCATTTAAATTATCCATTTTAGCATCAAAATTACTCATCATTTTCTCTAAACTGTCTATTATCATTTCATTATCTTTACTCTGCATAATTTCTGTTCTACTTGTTCCTGCATCATCACTAATCATTCCTTCCACTACTTCCCTGACTTCTTGTATTTCTGCTCTCTTATCACTAACTAGTCTTTCCACTCCTTCCCCAACATTTTTATTCTTATTGTCTGTTAATTTTTTACCTTCCATTTTAGGTAATATTTTTCCCTTTCTTAATAACATAAAAAATGAAAATTATAATTTTGTCACTTTTTCTATTAATTATCTATTAAGATTTTTCCGTACTCACTTTTCTTCTCTCTTCTTTCTTGATTCGAAGTTACCTGTCCATTACACTATTTATTCTCCTGTGGTGTAATCCTCCTTCTGCCTATTCGAGTCCCCGTTCGGGTGCCATTTGTTACAGGGTTTATGTCGAATCGTATTGATGGATGACGAATTATGCCCCTCGTTGAGGTGACCATTTGGAACAGGGTTGAAGTGGTTTGGGTAGATTCCCAACGTCAATGGGTGATGGAGTAATTATATCCCTCGATGTGGCGACATTTTGGTGGATGGAATAGATGGTTCTTGAAGTCCCAGCTTACCTCGGCGTGACTTCAGTCGGTTGAGCAAGATATCTTCTTTTACAGGGGTGGTACGGCGGAAGGAAATTTTACGTAAAATGAGTAATCATTTTTCTCTGTATTAAATAATGTAGAAACTTTTATTTCCTTACTTCAATCAACACCAGTTCGAACAAAATGTATGATACAACATTTATAACACTATTCTTACACAAGATTCACTTGATGTGACGCGTTTATATCTGGATGCGTGCAAGAATCAAAAGTTTTATACGGTTGTTCACTACCGTGTATAATAATTAAATTGTGTGTCTTCTAGCGATGATATTTAATGTAAAGATTATCTAGTTATACTCGATGATTGTTATGAGAATAGACTTATATTCTTCCGCACACAACGGCGTTTAAGAAGAGAATTTTACATCCGTTCACGGTGACTGTTAGGAGAAGAATCACCAGTTCATCTTCTTCTACACATTAGCATTTCGCTAATAGTTCGACCCCCCTAGAGGATTATTGAATATCCTCCATGGCAACGTAAAATCTTTTATATCTGATTGGTCCTCGTTTTACGATATACGCGTCACACCAATCCCAAATAAGTTTGTTATTCAACACTTTTGTGACGTCATTTCCACTTACATAGCTTCTCTGTGCATGACTCACTCTACTTAACCTCACATAATACAATATTTGAAACTCTTTGGGGACAAAATAAAATAACTGTTTCAAGTGTTAAGGGATGAAACCACTACACCGATGACATGTGGATGTATTTCTGAATAAATGTTTATAGACAATTGGTATTTTTGTTTATAAAGAAAATGCGACTAGATTAACACTAGGCAATTAGGCATGTATTCACTGCGCTTTGAAAAGAGAAGAATGCCAAAGAGTGAATAAGCAATACATGGACAATGCACGTTTCAGTACTTTCTGATCGTATCTATAAATCATGCCCAAAGTACACAGCTTACTGCTTGTTGCAAAACAATTAATTTTAAAAAAATAAAATACACTAAATACTGGTAGAAAAATTAATCTGAGCATTATACACAGGGTTTGAAATGCAGATGAACGGAAAATAGCCCCCCTTCTCCCCAATTGAAAATTACACTGTAAAATTTGATATTTATGTGTTTGTGTTCAGGAAAACAAATTTATTCTACTACATAATAAACTGGGCTTGTATACAAAATTAGAGAAAAAGGCACCTTATAACACAGCTGTTGAGCAGTTCTAGAGGTACTAAAATACGCATGTGAAATACTCCCTTAAGAATTACAAAGTTAAGTTTAATATTTATATGTTTAGGAAAAAATAAATACCGCTACTATATAATGAATACGAGATTCTGTTGTATAGAAAATATTTAAAAAACGCTCTCATAAAACAGCTGTTGAACAGTTCTAGGAACACTACGAAAAAAGAAAATACAACAAAAATTTATGCAAAAGAACACTGTTATTATAGAATGAACACTGTAGAGCACACTAAAAACGGCACTTGTATTTTCTTACGCGCCACTCCGGTGATAACGGCCGGTACGGAGCCATGTGTCGGGCCCTTTGCTGGCGAACAATACCCCTTTTGGCGCTTTGAGAAACGGGCACTAGATGAGGAATGGCAAGGTCTGTTATTGGATCACCTAGGACATCCTGGTCCTGTCGAAATGCTGAGTAGTCGACGCTGTTTGCGTTATTAGTGCACAGGCTGTTCACCTCCCGATGAAAGGCCTCTTGAAATTGATTTAAGAGATTCCTTCTGACCTTGGGCACGGCGAACTGTGATGGTTGGCAGGAGAGCAGTGGCAGCAAATTATGCACTGGAGGAGACACAGGGCTGTAATGAGGAGCTATATGCACGTTGGGCGGTAAACGTTGAGGGGAGATAGGAGTGAATACGAAGTGACGAGGAGACCGGGAAAGAGGTTGAATGTCATTTTGGGAATTTGGAGTTGATGTTTCAATATTAGAGAACGACAGGGAAGAAGGTGGAGATGGAGATGAAGAAACGATTATGGTGGATAGAAGCTCTGATGAGAAGTTTGCTGCTGTATGTGCGCTTAGCTCCCGGGAGATATCATCAAGGCCAGAATCTTCTGGAGGGGCCGAAATGGAAAATTCGTCTACGTGGCTGGACTGGAGGACTGTTTGCAGGGACAAAACGAAGAAGACTGGTCCCGGTGTACACTTAATTGTTCATGCAATGCGCTGGCAAAGCTGGTGACGGCGTAAATGTTGTCATCAGGATGACTGTAATGTGCTGGTGCTGCGGAGATTTCTGTAGAGATTTGCTCTTGACGAGTTAGTAATTCTCTATATACACGTCCAGAAGGCGAAATATAAAGAACGTCGCGGGTGACGGTCACTTAAGTAACTTCCATGATGGTAGCAAACGAACAGCAATACTGAGAATGAAGCTAGCAATGTAAAGTTCCGTATTTAAAGGGACAAGTAGTTTGAAATATAACTGAAACTGCAGTTTTTTTGTGCCATCAAGATGTATAAACGATTGCGAACCATTTTGATTACATGGGCTGTTAAACGCATAACTTTTTGTTTGTACAGTGCGTTTTTCTCGAAAGAACAGAATTGCATCTTACTAGGGGATAAAATGTCATATACTTGATTGACAAGGAAGCTTTTCGGTTGAGGAGAAAATATACACGTGTAGCAGTTTTTCTGCTGACCGCTTCCGATGTATTGTTATGCTTTATCCTAAATCGTGCCGAAGCAGAAAGCCACCGTTTGTTTTGAAGTATAACTGAAACTGCAGTTTTTTGTGTGCCATCAAGATGTATAAATGGTTGAAAATCATTTTGATTATATGGCCTGTTAAACGCATATTTTTTGTTTGTGCAGCGCGTTTTTCTCGAAAGAACAGAATTGCATCTTCTTAGGGGATAAAATGTCATATACTTGATTCATAAGGAAGATTTTCGGTTGAGGAGAAAATATACACTTGTAGCAGTTTTTCTGCTGACCGCTTACGATATATTGTTATGCTTTAACCTAAATCGTGCCGAAGCAGAAAGCCACCGTTTGTTTTGAAATATAACTGAAATTGCGGTTTTAGTGCCATCAAGGTGTTAAACGGATGTGAGCAATCCTGATTACATGGGCTGTTAAAGGCACAACTTTTGTGTGTGCAGCGCGTTTTTCTGAAAAGAAGAGAATCGCATCTTCTTAGGGGATAAAATGCCATATACTTGATTTACAATACATTAGCAAATTTTGAAACTTTTCATTTGTTAAAAATTTTTGGCATTTTATGAAAGTTTAGGCAGTTTTCAGAAATTTAGGCACTTTTTGCAAAAAATTAGGCACTTTTTAGAGGGTTTAAGAAATTTTAGGAAATTTTGGAATGTTCAAAAATATTTTGAAATTTTAGAACTTTGTGAACTATTTCGAATGTTTTAAAATTTAGCAGCTAATTCCTAAAGCGTGCAGGAAGCTGTGTAAGCCGAAGCACTTACACGTGTCGTGGAGTGTCAGAAATATGAGGTGGGAAATTCTTGTGGGAGTGCTAATTAGGAGAGCAAGGAAATGTAAATGTGTAAATGAGAAGAACGAGAAGCGACACTCATGTGAAGGTTTAACTTATAAGCCTCAGGTGAGAGATTCATGTTAATGCAGCTAAATGTTGTATATTTCCGCTGAATGGCATAAGCCGAAACAGCAAACTACACCCTCACATATCCTTGGCGCATGGAGAAGGACAATTTTGCAATTTTGCGTTTTTTTCTGTAACCCGGAAGTCTGACTCTTTTTAAAAGGATGGAATGCACACACAAGCAATTTGTTTTCTTCTACAATACCGGACGTTCGCGTTAAAAGCCGAGACCACAAAAATTGCAGAAATTTATCCAATTTCAATAAAGGGAAATGCCTACTTTTCGCTCTCATATTACTTCCTCGTCACTTTCTGCAAATTTGCATTTTATTTCCCCGTATTTCTTTGTTCCAGCTTTTTTTTCCATCCAATCACAAACGCTTTTATTTCTGCAAATCACAAAACTGCCTTTACCCCTCTCGACCAAATACATTCTTATTTTAACCAATCAAAACCTTACACGTCACTACCTGCCTCAGTTTCAATAATGTTCTCACATGATTTTCTTCCTTTTGTTCCTTGGACGCCCAACTAGACACTTGTCAGTCTCCATTCCCTCTCCTAGAGTCACGTGACCTTTATTCCAGTGTATTCTCAATAAAAAAGATAACCCCTTATACCCCATTACCTACACATTTTAAAGTTCACCACCCGCCAAGCTGAGCAGTTCGTCAACGGAGGATGCAGCCAGCCCAGGGGGTTGCGCGAGAGGATGCAGCCAGTCCAGAGGGTGCACGGGGGTGGCAGAGGTGCACGGGGATACAGGAAATCAAGAGTGTGCTTCAGGGGTAGCACATGGGTGCCTGGGGGATGCAGAGATTCAAGAGGGTGCACGGGAGATGCAGCAAGTCCAGAGGTTGCGTGGGGGTTGCACATAGTGGATGGGAGGTGCATCAGGGGTGGGTGGGATTGCGTCGAGGGATGCAGGAGTTCAAGAGAATACATAGGGGTGCCTGGGGGTGCGTCGGTTTACGCGGAGTGGGTGGGAGTGCGTCGAAGGATGCAGGAAGTCAAGAGCGTGCGTCGGGGGTGCACGGGTAGGGTGGGGTGCACGGGGGTGCGCGGGTAGGGTAAGGGTGCGCGGGTAGGGTAAGGGTGCGCGGGGGTGCGCCGGGTGTGTGTGGCAGATGCAGAGAGTCCAGTGCGTGGAGTTGCGCGGGATGGTTAGGGGTTGCACAGGGGATGCAGGAAGTCCAGAGGGTGCGTCCAGGATGCGCGTGGTGCGTCGGGGGATGCAACCAAGCGAGAGGGTGCACCACGACCTTCAAGGTCAAACGGCATGATCTTCAAGGTCAAATTGTATGACCTTCGAGGTTAAATTTTTTCAAGGTCAAATTGCATGAACTTCAAGGTCAAATTGCATGCTCCAACACTTTACTGCTACTGTTATTTACTGTCTCATATATTGAAGGATTTTGTGTCGGGTGTCTCCAGTGTCGAATTTCTACTGGTGCGTCGTATTCCTCATTGTGAGCTCTTGTTGCCAGATAAGTCCTTACCTTTCCCTCTATGGTTACTTGTAGAGGTTGTGTACCAGCTATTACACATCGTCTCATATGAAACTGTACGGTATGCTTTAGCAATTTTTATATTAATTAGTCTCTGCACTCTTCTGTACTTAATAATGTTCTTGTATTTCTTTATGGCTTCTATCCATACTGGCGAGCCACATGTCATCTCTGGAACTATAGCTCCTTCATAGATCGTTCTTAGAGATCTGTATCCTAATCCCCATTTGTAGTTTGGCTGTCCGTGATAACATATTGATGAGTTTAATGGATTTTTCTGCAGTATGGGCTATGTGCGCATTAAAGTTGAAGTTGCTGTCAAAGTAGATGCCTAAGTATTTCATTTCCTCCGTTTGTCTCAGTTTCTTGTTATTTAAGTAAATGCCGATTTCTTTATCTTCGTTTCTCCTCCTGGATATAAACAGAGTCTGCGATTTCTTGTCATTGAATTCTAGTTTGTTGTCTGTGGCCCAGTTCTGGATCCTCAGTATGTTTGCTGCTTCGAGTTTGGTTGTTCCTCTTGTTAAGATGATAACGTCATCTGCGAAAGCAGTCACTTTTGTTCTTCTGGTGAACTGTAGATTTAACATACTGTTGTACATAATATTCCAAAATCCTGTACGGCAGCAGGATCCTTGAGGATACCCTTTCTGGACTTCTTTCACGGCCGTGTAATTATTTATTGATAATGTTGTTTTCCCATTGCTGAAGTAATTTGAAGCCAGAATGAAAAGGTTCTTTTGATACTTAAGTTCTTTTAAGTTTTTTAGGATGCTAGGCCACCATGCTGCATTAAATACACCTTTTACATCCAGGCTCGTTAGGATTATGCACTATTTTGATCTCAAGCCTTGTTCAATGAAAAGTTTTACCGCCATCGCTGCATCTATTGTTCCTATTTGTTGAGTAAACCCATACTGATTTTTATTGAGATCATTGGATCCTACATGGTAGTTAATTCTATCATTAGTTTCTCAAGTAATTTATGCCAACATTTATCAAACTAATTGGGCGGTATTTAGACACGTCCTTGCAGTCTTCCTTGCCGGGTTTAATGAGTGGATCTCAACAGAATGTTTCCATCTTTTTGGAAAGCAACCTCTACTTAGGCATATATTGTACAGCTGTGTGAAGGATAACGGCAGAACTTTAAAACCTCTTAGCAGGATGCCGCTGTTTAAACCATCCTCACCAGGTGCTTTTTGTGGGTTAAAGTTTTTAAGAGCAAATATTATTTCTTCTGTTTTAAAAGGTACATCACCCTTGGTGTCTATTGGAGCTCTAACTTCCATTCGAAGTTCCTTATGGTGTGCGCTATCGTTGTTTTCATTATCTTTGGCACAAAATTTTGTAGCATATGTTTAATTGTATCCTCGGTGTCCGTGGTGTATGTGCCATCTTCTTTCTCGAGAGTTGACAGTGGTATGGTGGTTCTGAGTTTTCCTGCCGCTATTTTATAAATTACATTCCAGGGGTTGGTTCCATCAAGTGTGTGTGTGTGTGTGTGTGTGTGTCTGTGTGTGTGTGTGTGTGTGTGTTTTATACCTGGCATGCCCCATTCCTTAGGAATACTACATGCCTTATTTTATTTACATTATATACAACTTTTACAATGATTTTACATATCTTGTATTTGTATTGAAATGTTTCCTACATTCTCTCTCTCTCTCTCTCTCTCTCTCTCTCTCTCTCTCTCTCTCTCTCTCTCTCTCTCTCTCTCTCTCTCTCTCTCTCTCTCTCTCTCTCTCTCTCTCTCTCTGTGTGTGTGTGTGTGTGTCTCCACTTTTCGGCAGGACAATTTGTATGTATGGTTTCAAAGGCTAAAGGTTTTGGAGATTAATTTTTTTATAATCTTCGCAAAAGTTAAAGGCATATGGAGGTGCGCCGTACTCCAAACTCCAGCGAATCCTAAGCTTGTTCCTCCTATCAGCGCTGCCGAATGTGGTACACGTATGTCACGCGGCTGAACTGAAAACATTATATTAATTCATTACGCTCGGATAAATGTTTGATAAATGACAGATGCCAATCTTATAATAAGAAAGAATTTTATTTTTCATCATGGCCGTGCGAAAATCCTGTCTCTGCGATACGCGAGTGATGCACGTTTTATCTTCACATGGTTATGGTTACCCAACTAATTATCCATTCAACACAGACAAGCATGAAAAACCACCATTATTTTCTCACAATATCTCAAGTATAAATAAATAATGCACCTACTATGAAAACAGAAGTCACATGGTTTGGAACAGAGTTAATTTTCAGTTCGTTTTAAGAGTAGAACTGTGTTATTTTGTTAAAGTGAATGGCATCGTTGAGTCGTGTGTTGAGCTCTAGTTGAAATACTGTTAATATTACATTAAATTATTATTATACACATACCTTTTTCCAGTGTTTGTGAACCGAGTGCGTGAATATGTTCCTCGAAGCTGGGACAACTGATTTTTCGATCATCAAACGAGAAGTGATTTATTCCCAAGGCAGAAAAATTATATTTGATGTGAACAAGCTTTTACAAATCTCTCCAATGCAGAATATAGGGCAACTGTACATTTTTCAAAAATCCAGCAATTGAATATGGAAGCTCGTGGTAGTGTACTCACAGTGTCACGAATATTTAGTGAAGCAGCTTCTTCCTTAGATAAAGGGAGCGTGAAAAGACCCACAAAGTTTGGAAAGCGAGTTACTAGATTGGAAACTGTGCTTGCTGGTAAGATTTTAATGTTTTAGGAATATTTAATGTGTTGTTTAATTACGGGAAGAATAGGCAGGCTTTGCTGGCAGGTAAAGTGCTCTTGTGTACCGAACCTCTGTGGTACACGTGCTCTGCTTGAGCATTGGTCAGTGTTCACATGTCTTTAATTTTGCGAGCGGTATATTCGGGTAATTTTAATTTAAATTTACTTTCTGAACAATTTTACCACTATAACCTAGATTAATGTCATATATTCTCTCTACTTTTTGGAATTTCGAAATTGTTAGTTTTGTAACCTCTTGCATGAATCTAATTTGGGTGTTCACAGTAGAATTTCATAGAGATATTTATCCCATTTATCTGAGTCTGGGAGTCTTTTAAGCTTTACATAACTAAGTAATACCTGTTGTTCAAGCTCTGCTGTTATTGCTTCATTTGAATCTAATATGCGTGATTTTGATACTCTTATGAGGATTTCTCTACTGTATTTTAAGCCTGGCTTTATGTGAGTACTGTGATTTGTATTTAATTTTTTTCTAGAATTACTCTATTTTGTGTCCTGCGCCGTGGCGTAGCGAGCTAAGGCCGCATGCCTTGGTCCCTGGCCACGGAAAGCGGCCCCACTTCGATCATACCCATGGGGTGCGGATTTTAGGTGCTTTAGCCGAGATGATGACCACATCCTCTTCCCGTATCGGTTGGATGAGCGCCCTCCTCTGCCGTGCGTGAGTGAGCATGAGGCCGGCAGTCGGGTTGGTAGGCCTTGGCCCTCTTAGAGCTGTCGCGCCAGAGTTTGACTTAACTCTGTTTTGTACCTGCAAATTTTTTCATTAGTTACAATCTCTTGGTTGCTTTTTTCAGTTACATGGTATATATGAAACATTCTCGCGTGCTAATAGCGTTCCACACTTATATGTTAAGATGATGCAGGGATTTTTCGTGTATTACGTCAGGCTTCTTACACTTCAATAACAGTTAAATAGGAAGGGCAACCCCAACGTCCTTTTGCTTAATACATGTAAGCAAATTCACTTTTAAGTGTTTAAATATTAGAATAATGTTACGTGATTAACTACAGTAGACTTCCTGTCATTCATCAGAACGCCCACTCGGTGTATTCTTTACAGCACTCTGAGAAATAACCACTTTGGCGCAGGGATTAAGTGTACTAATGTTATAATAAGACTTCGGATTTGAGATCCTAAAAATCTTAAATAGGTACCAAAATAGGTTCTATTGCAAATCAAAATAGATTCTAACATTACAAAATAGGTGAACGAAAAATGACATTTTATTTCATATTACAAATTCCTCGAAACATTTGATATTCTTTTATTGTTCATGCCCATAGAGTCACAGTATGCAGCTACTATGTTTTTCAAACTGTTCGAGTTCTGCTGTGCAACGATGCATTTACGGCTCAGTTTTGTTACCTTGTTATCCCACTTGTTTCATAACTCCCTCTTCTCTCTTACTCACTCTCACTGGCACACTTTCTAGAGAATGATATTCTACCAGAGTACAGGAAGACTTCTTAGGGGTACATGTAATATATTTTCTGAATGAATACAAAATAAGGAAAACAAATTACAGTCAGAGGGATTTGAATTGCCCTGCCAGTGTAACCAACAATAATAACACTCATCTGCGCTTCCCAACAATTACCCAGCATGATTTTTGTGGCAAAGCATCTGGTAAGTGATTATGATGAAATAAGGTCTTCTGATTTTAGAAATGTGACTGGTTTTCCTGTATCTCATCTAGTTTTCACGCTAATCGTCATTTACTGTCTTAAAATGCCTCACTGCGGCTCCGTGCTGACTTGCAGTAGCAACGAATCGGCTGCTGTTAGTATAGCTCTGCTTTGCTTAGTTATTCTTGTATATGCTTGTCAGTCCAACACCATTCCATTGAACTCTCCAAGATCACTATACTTTTAGAATTGTTACCGATAAAATGCACTGTCGAAATGCAGGGTTGCATTTTTGTAAATTCGTGATGCAAAATTCTTGGTGCTGTCCAGTCCAGTAACAATCAGTTGCATTGTGAATGTGGTGAATATCTGACCTATTGTTTACATAATGCAGTGGGCGCTACATAATGAAGGGGCAGAGACGGCCAATAACTGCATTGGTGAAACGTTTATACTATGCCTAACTACGGTCTATGAGGTTTAAGTTGGCGTATTCTCTACTTTCCTTGTCTAACACAGAATGCTGTCCTTGTCTATCAGATGGTACTGAAAGTGGGTGGGTCAGCAACCACTGCTTTGTCGCGATTCGTGGAAATTCCGGACACTTAGACGCTCGCAACCCCATTTCCATTGTGTGTTGATTGAAGTTTGTCAGTGGCGTATGAGCCATAGAACTATGAATTTATTGTTTTATGAATTTACACGATATGTTGCAACATATGGATATAATGTTTTTTTATTTTATTTTTCTTAGTTGTGTTTGTGTTGTTTCAACTTGTATCTGGAGGGAAAGTTATAAAATCAGATTGTAGAAAAATTGTAGTCAAGGTTCCCAGTTTCTTCAGAGATGAATGTGACGCTTTGAAATGTGGAAAGCCGGCTATTTCAATGACGAATATGGTTGAGAGAACTGCTGCTACAGGTATTTCTTCTCGTTCCGTCCAACGGATAAAAGACACAAAATGCGGAAGCTAGTGGTGGTAAACTGCAAACACCAGGTAAGAAGCGCATAATAGGAGAAAAATCTCTTCTCCGTATCGTAGGAATTTCTGCCTATTATGTGTTTCAAATGGGAAGAGTTCTCGCCTGTAGCCAATCAGATGCGTTAGAGCCTTCACCGTTACCACCTCGTTATCCTCACTCTTTTTATATCTCCTTCTCTCTCGCACACTTACGAGTGTCCGAGGCGCTGGACGTAAGGCAACGCCAACTGAATTTTCCAAAGTTTAATAATAATGCAGTTGTAATCACAGTTGCAACATGAATATTCGTACAAACATGTTTTAAATATTTTGTTTAAAGTTAATTATAGTTTATAAATTACTTATTTTTCTAATCCAACGAAAGTACCAGCGCTGCATCCGTATAGCTGTGAATGTTACTTACGTTAAGAGATAATTCGTCATGTTTATTGTCTTCAACGTCTGAGTAATGCAAATCTATGATCATAGGTTCCAAAATCTCGTTGCGTGCTATTTCTTTCCAAAAGTCGTCTTCTTGTAGTTTATCTTCTGTCTCGCACAGTTTTCCCAGTCTTGTGCTCCTTGTCAATTTCTTCGTGAATAAGTAGTTCAACGGCAGTCAGTTTCAAAAATATTATTTCTGTTTGCAACATAATTTGAGCCCACATTGATTCTATTGGATTGTTCTAGCAGTAGTAAGGGGGTAAGGTGAATCGCGTCTCATTGATCCAGATGATATACTTTTTCATGGAAGAGCAACTGAATAATGCTGCTTTGAACTCTAAAGTAAATAGAGATTACGAACCATTCATAAACAAAGATATAATGTGACCAGACACGTTCTGTCAGACTAGCAAGAAGTGTATCGTTTCCTCTCGTCGAATTTAACAAACACCTTGGCTTATACAAAGTACATATTTCTTTTACCATGTCATGTCAAATGTTCACGCTTCAATTCTGAGTAATTTCAAATATACATTCACGTATACATACCAACCAATAATGAAACTCATTATTGCTTACATCGCAATGCATTGTTATAGTATAATGGTATCTACTTTATTTATTTGTATTAGGAAAGATATTTGAGCTACAAATAATGGATTTTTACGGTTATGTCAAATACATTACTTTCCTTCCTCATGCATCAGTTCTGGAAAATATGAATTTCTGTCTTAGCGCGAATAGTATTTATTAGAGATTAATTAGTTTGCCGCTCGGCACACACCACTGAGGGGAATTGCAATGCGACAACACCGCCGGACTCCGATTGGTTGCTCAACTAGTAGCGCACAAGGACAAACATCTTCCCATTTGAACACATAATAGTTTGTGGAACTATAAGCTAAAGACTTACTTAAAGGAAGCGTGTGGTTGCTAAGAAAAATTCTTGAAAAGCTTCATTTCGGTTACAGTAAAATTTGCAAGGAAGACGTTCTTAATGGAACGAATAGACATTTTTAGAAGATTTAAATTATTAAGATAAATGAAAGAAGTGAGGTTTACAGGTAGACCTATAGTCTTGACGAAACGTGGATAAATATAAAGCATACGAGAAATAAGATGTGGAAGTGTGTTGCTGATGAAAATGAAAGTGATTTCCCTCTTAAAACACCAATCGTACAGCGATTTATAGTTGTACCATAGCCCGCTGACATCCCCTAAAGGCTCGGCACTCGGATTCCTACGCATTTAAACGACCAAACGGTGTTTGCTTTTTTTGCCGCTTGGAGCTCTCAAAGCTGACCCCTAAGTGGCCTTGCCGACATTTAATTTTGTGGTGACAGTTGAACAAATTTTATGGTCTCAAAATTAGTATTGAAGGTGAATTTTACATGAAGTGCTGTTGACACCAATCTAAAGTAAGCGAACAAGAAAACTGGGCATAAATAAGAGAAAATAAGAAAACTGGGTATAAATAAGAGATAATATAAGTAATCAAGTATGGGCACAACATGTCATTGTTTATTATTATTACTTTTACTGTTGTGCCGTAAATGATGGCAGTTCATTATCTTAGAAGATAGATTTTCCATGACAGCTTTATAGTACAAAAATTTACAATAGACAGCACTATATTTCAAAGCTCTCCGTTTTTCCAAAGTCCAGGTCTCCGAACCATACATAGCAGTGCCCCAAATGTAACAATTACGTCTTATATTATTATTATTATTATTATTATTATTATTATTATTATTATTATTATTATTATTATTATTATTATTATTATTATTATTATTATTATTATTATTATTATTATTATTATTATTATTATTATTATTATTATTATTATTATTATTATTATTATTATTATTATTATTATTATTATTATTATTATTATTATTATTATTATTATTATTATTATTATTATTATTATTATTATTATTATTATTATTATTATTATTATTATTATTATTATTATTATTATTATTATTATTATTATTATTATTATTATTATTATTATTATTATTATTATTATTATTATTATTATTATTATTATTATTATTATTATTATTATTATTATTATTATTATTATTATTATTATTATTATTATCATTATTATCATTATTATTATCATTATTATCATTATTATTACTACTACTATTATCATTATTATTATTATTATTATTATTATTATTATTATTATTATTATTATTATTATTATTATTATTATTATTATTATTATTATTATTATTATTATTATTATTATTATTATTATTATTATTATTATTATTATTATTATTATTATTATTATTATTATTATTATTATTATTATTATTATTATTATTATTATTATTATTATTATTATTATTATTATTATTATTATTATTATTATTATTATTATTATTATTATTATTATTATTATTATTATTATTATTATTATTATTATTATTATTATTATTATTATTATTATTATTATTATTATTATTATTATTATTATTATTATTATTATTATTATTATTATTATTATTATTATTATTATTATTATTATTATTATTATTATTATTATTATTATTATTATTATTATTATTATTATTATTATTATTATTATTATTATTATTATTATTATTATTATTATTATTATTATTATTATTATTATTATTATTATTATTATTATTATTATTATTATTATTATTATTATTATTATTATTATTATTATTATTATTATTATTATTATTATTATTATTATTATTATTATTATTATTATTATTATTATTATTATTATTATTATTATTATTATTATTATTATTATTATTATTATTATTATTATTATTATTATTATTATTATTATTATTATTATTATTATTATTATTATTATTATTATTATTATTATTATTATTATTATTATTATTATTATTATTATTATTATTATTATTATTATTATTATCATTATAACAACGGTAATAGCAATAATTACAACAAACAGCATAGCAGCAATTATGAGCTCAATACTTTATATTTAAGATGGTGTATTGTTGCGTACCCTTCTGTAAAAGTAAGAAAGGAAAATCAAAAGGGATCAGTTTCCATGAATTTCCAGTAGAAGAAGAACTACGTAAACAATGCCTAAATACTATATCGGACTCTAATTTCGTGGTAAATGATAAATCTAATTCAGCAGTCGTGTGCAGTTTGCATTTTACTGAGGACGACTAAGCCAGGCTGTAAAAGCCAGGCAGTTCCATCAGAGAAATTGTTAATAGTTCTGCTGATGTTATTGCGCTGGATCATTTCACAGATGCACGTACTTATAACTGCGCTGCAATTCAGACTGAGGAAGACATAATTTCCAAATTAAAGAGATTGGAAAGGGAGAATAACACCTTGAGATGTAAATTATGGGAAGCAAATAAAAGGCACAAAGAATTTGTAAACAAGCAGCAAGCAAATGAAGAAAGATTACTTTATTATGAAACCAATAATTTATATAAATCAATTCAATTGTTGATAAAAGACACCATTTTACACTGCAACAGAGCTTCCAGACACAATAATCGCAATATTGGGCGAATTGAACAACATTAAAGATAATGTGAATTTCCGTCTTATAGGACCTACTAACGTATATTGTTAAACTGCTTTTAACGGTTTCCTTACTTAGCTTTTTTTCCCTTCCTAGACAGCCTCGTTTCATGCAACAGTCCACTTATCACTGGCATATATAGGAGGTTTTATAGTTAAAAAAATAGCGGCTGAATTCTCTTGTGCCATCTGTCTTACTAAAGTGTCTACCGCCAGGTGTACAGCATCCCTTGTAAATCTAATATTCAAAAGGGACGAAAACTCCACGTTCTATTACCCATCTCCAGAGTTTGTTCCTCTTTTGGCAGTTATTGAGAAATTTGTAACAACTGCTGTACCTAAGCTACCTAAAGTATGTCTGAGAAACAGCCTAGAGGAATACATAATGCAAGTAAAGCAACATTATTCTTAACTTGTGTGTGCAGAGAACTGAAAGCATTCAGAACTACTTAGTGAACTGATATGCAAACATTATATTCCTGTGACATTAAGGTGCATTGCTTCTGCGGCAACGGAAGTGTTTGAAAAACGTAAATTCCTAAACTGTAAACCACTGCATCGGAAAGTTCTGCCTCTGTAATGTCAACACATTGCAGCTGTACGCTGGAACAGGGTTGTAGAGGGGTCATCTGCTAGCGCCATACGGTGGGTAGTGGAGAAATCTGTAACTTTTAGTCATAACCCTCTGGCTGGCGAGTGCCGAGGCTTAAAGGAATGTGAGCGGGCTATGGTTGTACATACTGGATGTTCAATAAGGTTTCTTCCTGATGCCTTACCACCTTTTAAGCTAAAATATACTAAAGACTACCACGAAGTAATGGATAACATTTTCAAGGATTGGTTTGTTAATAAATTGCCACCGAACATCTCTAATAGTGTCATCGTTATGGACAATGCCCATTATCATTCCATAGAAATTAATAAAGCACCAACTTCATCTTCACTCAAATCCCATATGCAGGAATGGCTTCCTAATAGGAATACTGAATTTGATCAACGAGTGACAAAACCATATGTATTAATTAAATTGAAAAAAGATATTTTCAAAGCGAATGAAATAGTCTCGCAGAGGTGCATGGACATACCGTAGTAGGTACGGTTGCCACCTTATCACTGCGATTTTAATGCTGTAGAGCTTATACGGTCACAAGTGAAGAATGATGTTGCCAAATATAATATTTCATTTAAAAGTGTCGACGTAAACGCCTTGCTTGATAAAGCGATTACAAAGGTGACCCCCAAAAAGTCGAAAAGGGTGTGTGAGCATGTACTAAACATGAACAGATTTACCGAGAAAAGGACAGTCTAATAGATGAAACTACGGACAGATTAGCTATAAATTTAGAAGACTCGGAATCGAAAAAAAAACGAAGATTCGTTTGAAATTTCTGTCTGTGAATCGGGAAATGAGCAACAAGGGTCCGGAGAGAAGGGGCACTCCGCCACTGATAAATGTTTGGCTAGTGTATGTGCTTTGCCTTCTACGTCATAGAGTGAGATGGTGACTATTCTTTTCTCTGCCTGAAAGGCACACGACAAGTTAAGCCTTACAGACTGTTATTTCTAACACACGACTTGAAAATCTACGACGGTGGACCCAAGGCCCTTCTATTCGGCATAGGGATGGTTTGGCGTGAATCTCAGGGCAATTGCAGTGACTGCTACTTTTTACATGTGTCATGTGGCTGGATTTAATAAGAAAATCAAGGGCAGTATCGTATAATTGAATTTAAATGGGCAATGAGAACAAATCCTCGTGGACCAGAATTTCCAATACCTTTACCTTCTATCAGTTTACCTGATTCTGGAGCTTCCTCAGATTCAGATTTTGCTGACGAGCACGTTAATAGGGGGTTTTCACCAGTATCAGAAACACCAATTCCAGAATTGTTTAATCAGTCGAAGTTGAGTAATCTCATAGGAGACTTCGGCCTCCCTGGAATTACGTTTTCTTGGTACAGACGTAGAGATCAGGAGTTCAGGAAGTATTCCAAAAGATGATCTGACCTACTGTTGTGACATACCAGGATTGATATAACTTTTGGGGAGTGATTACCAATCGGAAGATTGGAAACTGTTTGTGGATTCATCTAGAAGGAGTTTGAAAGCTCTACTACTTCATAATGGAAACATTGTAGCTCCGGTACCTATGGAACATTCCATTCCAATGAAGGAAAATTATCTCACAACAAATGTTTTTACAAAATAAAATATAATGAACACAGGTATGATGTTTGTAGTGAATTACAGGTGTGTGTATTCTATTAGGACTACAGACAGGCTATACTAAATTTCCTTGACATTTATGTGAATGAGATAGCAGAACTAGGAAGAAGCACTGGTCTACACCTACCTGGCCCAAGAGACAAGAGTTGAAACTGGGGTAAAAAGTGTTACAAATGCTCCCTTAGTTGACCCACGGTTTTAGCGCTACCATCAAACTGGGAATTATAAAGCAGTTTGTTAAGGCCTTGGAAAGAAGCAGCTCATGTTCTCAGTATATCGCAAACAAGTTTCAACAATTATCAGATGCAAAAGTAAAATAAAGTCATTTCAAGGACCACAATTTAGAAAACTGCTGAACGACGTAAACTTTGAATTTGCTCTATGGATTTCAATGAGACACATTACGACGAAGGTCCTAGGAAGGGTAAAGAGTGAAAGTGCGAAACAACAGTGAAAACGATGTTGCAGCACATGAAGGAGTTGGCGTGTAGAATGAGCCTGAAACTGCACTGGCTTCATTCTCATATCGATCACTTTCCTGAAAGCCTTGCGCTGCTAGTGAAGAGATGGGACAGAGGTTTCACTAAGACATAAAGGAGGCAGAAAGAAAATCCAGTGAAGGGGGATGCACCAATAATGGCCAACTACTGTTGGTGTTTGAAAAGAGATGGTAAACATGCAGAAACAAGACGTTGGGTAGCCAAGCCGTCATTCAAAGGCGACATCTAGGACTCTTCGTGCTAAAGGTGACTACAATTGTTTCCTGTAATCATATCTTCTGGTGTTGTTTCATGTATACATTGCCTTCTTCCTGAAGTCTTTGATCACATTTAATTACTAGAGCACAGAAATCACAAACTTTTGCGTTTCAGAAATACGTGAACCAAGAGATTCTGATCTGACCATAGGTGTTGGAATTTATGTAGGTGAAACTTGTGTTTCTTTGGCCCACTGTCACAAAAATTAGTGGAACACACATGTCGTGGACTGCTTACAAAATATCACCATATCTTCTCTATGATATTTCCAAACTTATCTTAATTTTTTCAGTAGTTTTTATTCCCATATCACTTGTTTTTGAGTACCTAGCTATTGCAAAAAAAAAAAAAAAAAAAAAAAAAACAACAACAACAACAACTGACGTGATATACAGAAACGAATAATGGAATCGTGTTCAGCGACCCAAAATTGGTTAAGATGTCACATCGCTGCAGCAAGAATAGAGTTTCAAATGGAAAACCGCTTCTGGCACCACCGCCTAGCGGAGGCCTACCGCAGCCAACTATAGTGAAGGACGCAGCAGCCAGTGAGACGCTGCAGGAGTTCGCCCTGGCAATTGAACAGCTGGCCACCAAAGCTTTGATCGACCTCCCACCTGAATTCCTATCCCGGGAAGCCGCCCACACCTTCGTTGACGGGGTACGAGACGTTGAGATACGTCAGCACCTAATGCTCGGTGACTACAAAACCATTCACGAGGCGCTAACGGCAGCATTGAGGATGGAGGCGGCCAAGGTGACGGTTACTCCGGCGTCGAGAACAAGGAGTATCCGCTACACTGAAGACCGAAGACCAGCCGAGGGAGGCCGGCAAAGACCAAGTGGCGTGTGTTGGCGTGTGGATAGCCGGGACACCTAGAGAAAGACTTTCGACACCAGGAGGAGCAGCCGGAAGAACGAGTAAGGCCCGGCGTAGCGAGGAGCACGTCGGCGCCGTCATCACCATCCCCTCGAGTGACACTGCGCGCCGTCAGCAGGCGTATACGTGACAGCCTCATCGTGGACTGTTGGGTGAGAGGGAAGCCGTGCCGCGTGCTCGTAGACATGGGGCAGCCGTGACTATCATTAGACCTGACGTGGCCAAGGGTTTGCCGTCAAGTAAACCGAGCCGATCATACCAGCTAGTGACGGCATCGGGCGACACCTTGCACGTGGAGAGGGAGGCCATGCTACAGTTGACCTTCGGGCGAAGTGCCGTACGTCTAAGTTGTGCGACGCGGAGGTGGCTGAAGGGGTGGTACTGGGACAGGATGCTCTCAGGAGACACGAGGCGGCGATCGACTTCGGCAGCAAGGTTCTGCGGATCAATGGAGAAGAGGTGATACTCCTGCAGCCCGAAGAACGCCTGGGAATTTGCAGTGTCGTCCTGAGGGAGGACGTAGTTGTCCCCACGAGAAGCGAGGTTGTGGTGACGGCGCGACTGGAAGTCCAGTGGACGAAGAACTTGATACTGAACCAGAAGACGCCTGTGCACGGACTCTGTGTAGTGCACCAGAAATTTAACTTCTCCCCTTTACAAATGCATTTTAGTCTGTACAATGATTTCACGACAACGAACATTGAACATTCGTGAAAATAGAACATTTGCTTCTATATAAAAGCAGACTGAACAGTTTGGAATGTCCTTCAACTTTATTAGAACGAACGAACAGTTTTAAAAATTTCCTTCACAATTCACTCCGCTTTCTGTGACGAGCCCTAAACCCCAACTGCCTCGCTTAAGGCAAGGAACCCAGCTTCGACCTCCCGATAGAGATGGCGCAGGTAACCACTAAACAAAACACAATAAGCCACTACCACCGCCCCTATAGGGAAGTCTAACAATTACCTGCAATAAGCGTCTGTGCCAATCGGCACATGGACCCCCCTTATCACAATGCCGGTTCGGGAGGACAGGAAACCGGGAACAAGGTAAAAGCAAGAGAGATGGGAACACTTATCCGCACGACACCTCACACAGCAAACTTAAGTCACATATGATGAAATCCTTTTCACACTGGAACGCTGACAAGTTAGCGATCACAGAGATGGTACAAGCACAGTACATAATTCTTGCACTAATGCAGCGACGTAAACTTGCGTAAAGCTGCAGGCGGCTCAAGGCCATAATTCACGCGCTGAGAGGCACCAGGACCCAAAGATGACTGGAGAGATATGCTCCCAGCGTGACCACAAGCTGCTCCGACGCGAGAAACTCCAAGAGCGCAGGTAAGGAGCAGAACGGAGCAAGCCGCCAGACCCAGTAGAGCTAATGATGACGTAGAAAACAGCATCGTCCCTGGATCCAATAAAGTCAGCCACTAGAACCAAATTTGTAGTGGCGTCAAGAGCTTGTAGACGACAAAGCTTAGCCGCACAGAGCGGGTGCCGCCAAAACGGGAACAGTGTGTAGGTAACAAGACGTAACCAGGGAAACATGAGCGAGCTGAAAATGAAAGCAAACAAAACAGTAAGCAGAGCCAAAATGAACAAAGGAACAGCATAAAAGCGTTATAAACACTGTTCATAAAAATTGAGGACCATATAAAATCCTATCATAAAAAATTGTAACAATCACAAATAATCAGAATATCTATATTGTGACTTTGTGGGTTCGTAAAATTAAAAAGTTCAATTACACCACTCAAAAATGTTCTTTATTTCCACCTTATTCCGATGTCACAATTACAATTTCGTAATGTACACAATTACAACTAAGCCAGTTCGTCTTTCCACGCACACTCGGCGTGCCTTACACTACTGCTCGCTACGACTCAATCAACACAACTGACCGTCGCCTCTCCTGTATTGATCGCGGCCCGAAGTTTCTCGAGATTTCCTTTTTATGGGGGGAAGATATTCTAGATGCTTCGTGCTCCTTAGAGCGGCAGGAGTAGCGGTAAACGAAGACCCAGGCACCCTTGCGGACTCCCCTCCCTCCGCCGGCCTTCATTTATTGATCGGCATCGTAGGTTTGCCGCTTGGGTAACACTGCTCCCTCCTCAAGGCTGGTCGTCCCGAACAGCGGCATCGTAGCGAGCCAGGCGATCCAGGTGTACCACCAACATCTTTCCTCAGGACACCTTCTGGATGCGGTAGACCACGTCGTTAATCCGCTTCCCCGCACGGTACGGTCCTTGCCATGGCTGCTGAAGCTTCGGGCAGCGTCCCTTGGTCTGGGTAGGGCGGTACATCCAGACCAGGTCACCTTGCTGGAACCCTTGGCTGTTGGCTTGCCTGTCGTATCGGGTTTTCATGCGGTCGCTCGCCTTCTGGATGTTCTGGCGAGCCATCTCGTGCATGTCGTGGAGGTGGTCCACCAGGTTTTCCACATACTCGGTCGCTGGCTGTTTTACCCCCGGAGGGCTACTAAAAGCCAGGTCACAGTGGAGGCGTAACTCGGCCGAACATTAAACTGGCTGGCGTCATCCCCGTGGTGTCGTGTGTTGACAAGCGGTAGGCCAGCAAGAACAGTGGCACCTTGACGTCCCAGTCTTCCTGATGGCTGGCCAGGACATTCCTCAAGTGTTCCTCTAAGGTCTTGGTGTACCTTTCGACCATGCCATCCGACTGGGGATGTAGAGGTGTTGTGCGGGTCATGTTAACCCCAAGTCTCTCTAGTGCCTCCTTCATCAGATTGGACACAAAATTGGTGCCTTTGTCACTGTGCAGCTATAACGGTACCCCAAATCATCAGAACACTTCCCCCACGATGGAGTCTGTTATTGTCCTTGCCTCTTGATTCGGGTTGGAATACACCTCCGGCCACTTAGTGAAGTATTCCACGACCGCCATCAGGTACTTGTTGCCTCGTCGGATATTGGGCACGGTCCAGCAATGTCAATGGCGATCCGTTCGAATGGCGCTCCGACGTTGTACTGTTGCATGCGACCCCGGCTCCTAGTCTGGGGGCTGCGACTCGCCGCGCACACGTGACACTGACGGCACCATCTCTCAGCGTCTGCTCGGAGCCTCAGCCAGTAGTAGCGCTGCCGTAGTTTGTCAATCGTCCGGTTTGCTCCCAGGTGTCCTCCTGAAGTACCGGCGTGCACTTCTTCCAAGACTTGCCACACCTTACTCCGGGGAAGTACCAACTGTTCTCTCTGCGTCTTGCCATCGGGTGATTCACATACCCGGAACAGCACGCCCTCTCTGGTCTTCAACGAGTCCCATTGGGCCCAGTAGGATTTGTAGGTGGCGCTCCTCGGTGCGATGTCCGCCCAGGTTGGTCTCATCCCCGCCTCCACTTCCCTCAAGAGTGGCCCCAAGTCTGCGTGCGCCAGCTGCTCCCTCCTTAGGCCTGCGCTATCCCAGCCATCAGCAGGCACTGCCACAACTACTCGAACTGCTGCGGCACGCTCCTTCTCCTCCATTCTTGTGCATTGGCCGCACTCTTCTGGACAGAGTCTTCGGGACATAGCGTCCGCGTTATCGTGGCTCTTCCCTCTGCAATGTTCCGAGGTGAAGTCGTACTCCTGCAGCCTCTGAACCCAACGTGCTGTCTGCCCTTCCAGGTTCTTAAAGCTCAATAGCCAGGTTAGGGCGGAATGGTCAGTCCTCAGGTGGAATAGCTGACCATACAGGTACTTGTGGAAGCGCTCCAGTGTCTTTACTACCGCCAATAATTCTCGCCGGCTGACGCAGTAGTTCTCTGCCTTGGATAGCGTCTTGCTGTAGTAGGCTATCACCCGCTCATGGCCGTCCTAGATCTGCGATTGGACGCCTCCAATGCAATGGTCGCTGGCGTCGGTGTCCACAATGAAAGCGCCCCCTGGTTGTGGAAATCCCAAAATTGGAGCGCAGCACGGTGTCTTCTTCAGGTTCTGGAAAGCGTCTTCGGCGTCCTCCATCCACACATAAGGCCGGTGTTCCTCTGGGTGAGGAATTTAGTGATGGTAGACAACCCCTTTATGAAGCGTCGGTAATAACTGCACAGCCCCAGGAAACTGCGCACCTCTTTCTTATCCTTTGGGCGAGGCCAATCTCTCACCGCATGTGTCTTCTCCGGGTCTGTGGCCACACCGATTGCTGATACTATGTGGCTCAAGTAGTTCACTTGCGGAAGAACTGGCACTTCTTCGCGTTCAGCTTTAAGTTTGTCGCCTGCAATCTCTGTAGCAACTTACTCAAATTCTCGAGATGGTATTTAAAGGTTTGTCCGACGATGATGATGTCGTCGAGGTATAGCAGGCAGGCGTCGTAAGTCAGTCCTCTCATCACTGACTCCATGAGGCGTTGGAAGGTAGCTGTTGCGTTACAGAGGCCAAAGGGCATAACTGTGAACTGCCAGAGGCCTTGGCTTGTTGAGAATGCGGTCTTCTCTTCGTCTCTCGGATCGAGTGCTACCTGCCAGTAGCCCGACTTCAGGTCCAGGGTCGAGAACCACTGCGCACCAGCTAGCGTGTCCAGGGTGTCATCAATCCGGGGTAAGGGGAAGCAGTCCTTCCGGGTGACAGCGTTCAGCTTCCTGTAGTCTACGCAGAAGCGTAGCTCGCCGTTCTTCTTCGTCACCAAGACTACAGGGGAACACCAAGGGCTGTCACACTCTTCAATCACCCCCCTGGATCTCATGTCTTCCAGCATATCTCGTACCGCCCCTTGCTTCGCCAGCGGAACGCGTCTATGTGGTTGCCGAATAGGCCGGGCATCCCCGGTGTCGATTCGGTGAAGCACTTTGTCCGTGCGGCTGTAGTCACTGTCGCCTTGGCTGAAGACGCCCTGGTATCGCCTCAGCAGTTGTCGAACTTTCTCCAGTTGTTCTGCGGTCAGGTGGGCGGTCGCCCTCTGCAGTAAGCCTTCTAGCCGTGGCTCCAGGTGTTGTGTCGGCACCGGCTCTTGCGTCTTGTCGATTGCTGTTACGCTCACCACGGGCTCGCGCTTTCCCAAATCCGTCCCGTCCCGGGCGTCGTGATCGGTGCCCGTTGGATTTAGCAGTCTCACTGGCGCCTCTCCTCGGCACGGCAGCAATGCCGTGGCTACATACAGTCCGCGTCCAGGCGTCTTGTGGCCCAGCATCATGTTGCTGGTTCTCTGGCCTTCCATTCGCGCCGTCACCACCACCTCCCTCCTCGCGGGGCCAACCACGTCTTCATTCAAGACGACCCTGCAGATTCCAAGGCGCTCTTCGGGTTGATGGAGTATAACCTCTTCTCGTTTGAGCCGCAGGACCTTCCTGCCGACGTCGACCGTCGCCTCTTAGCTCCTTAGGGCATCAAATCCCAGAATCATCTCCTCAGCCACCTTCGCGACGAATACCCACTGACGCACGGCACTCCGTCCCAAGGTCAGCTCCAGCAGGGCCCCCTTCTCCACAGGCAAGGTGTCGCCCAATGTCGTCACAAGCTGGTATGGTCGGCTGGGCTTCCTCGTTGCCGACGTCAAGTCTGATGATGGTTACGGGCGCCCCGGTGTCCATTAGCTCGCGGCGCAGCTTTCCTCTTTCAGAGCCGTCCACGATGACGCTGTCATCCATATGTCGGCTGATGCCGCGCAGTGTCACTCGAGGGGATGGTGGTGATGGCGCCGACGTGCCCCTCTCCACGATGGCCCTTACTCGTTTTCCGGCTGCTCTTCCTGGTGTGGGCAGTCTCTCTGCAGGTGCCTAGGCTGTCCACACCCGCAACACAGGCCACTAGGTGTTCGCCGGCGTCCATCGGCTGGTCTTCTGTCTCTGGCGTAGCGCACATGCCTCGTTTTCGACGACGGGATAGCTGTTACCTTGACCACCTCCATCCTCAATGCTGCCGTTAGCGCCTCGTGGATGGCTTTGTAATCGCCGAGCATTAGGCGCTGACGAATCTCCGTGTCTCGTACCCCGTCAACGAATGTGTATTCAGCTTCCCGGGATATGAACTCTGCTGGGAGGTCGACTAGGGCCTTGCCAGCCAGTTGTTCAACTGCCAGGGCAAACTCCTGCAGCGTCTCCCCCGGCTACTGTGACCTTTCCTTTAGCTGGCTGCGGTACGCTGCGGCTAAGCGCTTCCGAAACGATTCTCCAGGGCCTCCCAGATATTCTTGGGCGCCGCCGTTGTCTGCACCGCGTTCAGGACTTCCACGGCCCGTCCCTGGAGGCTGGCTATTAGCTGTGTGGCCTCCTCCTCTGGTGACCATTTGTTGTGCTTGGCCACTGCGTCGAATTGCCGGCGGAAGACCTCAAACGCTGACGCGCCGTCATTCTTCGGAAGTTTGACGCGCGCCGGTGTGTCGTGTTCCGCTGCGTTGGCCTTCAGATCCTTCAACCTCGTGCCGACGACGTCCTCCACCATGGCGTTCAGGGACTTGACGCTGCTGTCGGCCTTTCCTTCCAGGCTGTTAACGCGGTTAGCAAGGTCTTCGACGTGTTCCGCCATGGCGTTCAGGGACTTGGCGTTACTGTCGGCCTTTTCCTCTAGGTAATTGAAGCGGTTCGCCAGGTCCTCGACGCGCTCGTCCACTTGGCCCATCCGCTTGCGCAGCCCCGTCACGTCATCCCTCACGCCGGCCAACTGTTCTTCAAATTTGGCGGCGAGAGCCTCGTTCGCCACCTTCATTTCCGCGGTCAGTTCGGCCGTCTTGGCGGTCATTGTCGTGTCCAAGTTGTTGTTTTCCGTTTCCGTCTTTGTTGTTAGTTCGGCCTTCATTTCTTCCATCTTCTCGGTGAGGTTGTCTTTTGTGGCTTCCGTCTTCGCTGTTAATTCGCTCATTTTTTCCCAAAGCTTTCCAATGCCGATTCCATGGCCGTTATCCCACTCCTGACGCCAGTTGTGACTTTTTGGGTTCGTAAAATTAAAAAGTTCAATTACACCACTCAAAAATGTTCTTTATTTCTACCTTATTCCAATGTCACAATTACAATTTCGTAATGTACACAATTACAACTAAGCCAGTTCGTCTTTCCACGTACACTCGGCGCGCCTTACACTACTGCTCGCCACGGCTCACTCAACACAACTGATCGTCACCTCTCCTGTATTGATCGCGGCCCGAAGTTTCTCGAGATTTCCTTTTTATGGAGGGGAAAACATTCTCGATGCTTCGTGCTCCTTCGAGCGGCAGGAGGAGGGGTAAACGAAGACCCATCCACCCCTGCGGTCTGCCCTCCCTCCGCCAGCCTTCATTTATTGATCGGCATCATAGGCTTGCCGCTTGGGTAACAATATAATGGCATCATAGAAGACTAATTGATTAGTGAATTTTATTAAATGACTGTGTGTTAGTAGACTTTACATTGAAGATAAACTTTAGATTAAAATATATAACAATAGATCAATTAAAAACAGGTTTTAATTTTGAGCAATATATAAATAAGCTTATTAATAAAACTTCCACCTCAATTGGAGGCCTTCATAAAACACCCAGAAGCAGATCACACAACACTGGCCAGTGAGAACACGTACAACACATATTATCGATGATAAATATACTCAAACACAATGTACACGTGTGCACGTAACACAAATTGAAGCTAAGAGAAACGGGGAATGCAGAGGTTAAGGAAAGTTAAACGAAAGATCGGGTATCGCGACAAACAAAAGAGGTTGCGCAGTAGCATATGGGCTACCCGTCACACACAAGGTCAACCTGCACTAAGTACAAACTCCCAAACCAAAACATAAACAAAGGGATGAAGATAAACATGGAACATCAAAACAAACACATAACACAAAACCAAAACTAAATGGTAGTAAAAAGTGAAAACACAGGGATAACTAATTAAAAGGTTTAAGTTAGGAAATATGGGCTCGTCTTTCTCTACCGGTGGTTGGATCCTTGAGACGAACAGCTACATTTTTATAAATCCTCACGATCTCATAGGGACCTACGTATCTAGGGGCTAACTTTGCCGAATAGGGCTTCTGTTTAGAACTAAGGGGATGGAACTTACACATCACTCTCTGGCCATCGTCCGATATGACTTAACGTCGGAGGACTAAATTAAAAACAAAAAAGCTCTCTGGCCTATAACGTAAGGAGAGGGCTTTTTACCTTCATCATACTGCTTTCTAACAAGAGAGTTAGCCCGTTGCAAATTACGAAATAGTCGCTGCCAATTGCACCGGATGGTCTCTGCAGAAAATTCCTGAGGCAACAAATCATCTAAATGCCACAAATTAGACATCAGTTAACTTGGAGAGTAGGCTAACATAAGGCTAGATGGGGTCGTAGAGTGTGACTCATGGCGGGTACAATTAAACGCTACCTGCAAACGCGACCGTATGGAATCCCATTTAGAGTGGTTGTTATGATGAAAGGCAATTAAGGCGGATTTCAAATTCCTATTGAACCTTTCCGCATGAGACGGACAAGGGTAATAAGGAGTAGTGGTAAAGACTTTAATACCCCAGTTGAAACAAAAATTTTTAAAAGCCGCTGAGGGAATTGCGTACCATTATCGGTCACAAGGAAATTCGGAGCACCGAACGAGGCAAAAACCCCAATAAGAACCTTAATAACATTCCGTGATGTAGCGTTAGGAAGAGCACTTAACCAAACAAACTTGGAGAATGCGTCAATTTTTACTAAAACACGAGTATTTCTCTGGGGAGAACGCGGAAAAAGACCCACAAAATCTGCGAATATTTTCTGCATAGGTTTACTAGAAATTTCGGAGGCTAACCCCTTCCATAAGCTGCATTGGGCCGGCTTATCCATATCACAAATCCGACAAGCTCTAACGGGTGCCGTAATATCTTTATTCATCCTCTGCCAAACAAATTGTTCACGAATCTTAAATGTCTTGGCGATGCCTAAACGACCACCCACACTCGAAGAATAGAAGCGATCAAAAACAATAGGCCCCAAAGCAGTAGGCAATACTATTTCGTCGGTACCACCGTATGTAGCACGCGTAAGCAAAACATGGCCCTTTAGACGGAACGGGGGCACCTACTTACCAGTGTCAAGCTGCTTTATGATAACAGACAACTTCGGATCACGACGCTGATGCTCTGATATGCTAGCAAAAAGCTCGGGAAATGTAGTGCAGACATTCACGTCCATAACCTCCTGGACAGGAGGGGGAGATGAACTCGGCTCCGTGAAAATTATAGTTAAGGCGTTTGCTACACAATTGTCTATACCACTTATATGAACTGACGTAAATTTAAACGTGGCGATGTGCACGCCCCAGCGCGCAAGTCGACCTGTTGACCTGGGCGTCCCAAGCGCCCACGCGAGGGTCTGGTTATCACATGCAAGTGTGTATTCCACATGTTCAATATATTGACGATACTTTTCCAATCCAAATATTACGACAAGGATCTCCAATTCTTATACAGAATACTTGCGTTCTGCCTCGGTCAAAGTACGTGAAGCGTAATAGATAGCTCGAAGACCTTCGGGAAAATCTTGTAAAAGAACAGCCGCTAACGAACCTTTGCTGGCGTCGGTCTGGAGAACAAAGCGTAGACCAAAATCAGGAAAAGGTAACACCGGAGGATTGGCAATCGACGTTTTCAGATCTTCGAGAGCACGCTGCTGGTCTTCTGTCCACACGAACGGCACACCCTTGCGCCGAAGGCGATTAAGTGGCTCCGCCTGAGCAGCAAAGTCGGGGATAAACTTGCTAAAGAAGTTGGCCATGCCGATAAAGCGTGCTAATGCGCGTAAATTACGCGGGGAAGGGAAATTCCGAACGACTTTCGTTCGGTCAGGATCCACAGTGATGCCAGCCGGAGACACTAAATGACCCAGAAAGGAAATCTGTGAAGTCGCGAAGGTACATGTTTCCCTTTTAAGCCTGAGACCAGCACGTTCCAAGCGTGAGAATACCTCCCGGAGATGAGTATCAAAATCCTGAGAGTAAACTACATCATCCAAATAATGATACACATATTGGAATTTAATAGATGAAAATAAGTTATCCAGCAAACGGGACAGAACTTGTGCACCAGTAGCCATCCCACATTGCACGCGCTGGAACTCGTACAGCTTCCAGGGCTTGGCAAATGCAGTTATATGTTTAGATGACTCGGCTAGAGGAATTTGAAAATACGCATTATTGAGATCCACACTGTGAACACCCTTGCTTCCCAAAAATAATGGGCGGTTGTATGAAGATCCGAAATGGGTTGGGCTCCGATTCGTATTTTCTTGTTCAGCCTAACGGTAGTCTACAACGGGTCTAAAATCCTTTTCAACTTTCGGCACCAAGAAAATGGGACTACTGTATGATTCCCCTAGCTAATATATCGTCAATTTTGGCTTTCAGGACCATCATTTTAGGTGGGGTCAGACGGTATGGTGATTGTTTAACAGGGGTGTTATCAATAAGATCAATGTGGTACGTGGTCAAATTAGTAAGACGTAGCTTATCGGAGAACAAGTTCCCATATTGCGACCTGAGATGTTCCATACTCCTACTCTGCTCTGGAGTTAAATGGGACAACTGACCATGCATCGGAGCTGCCTCTTGCACCAAACTCTCACTCCTAGCCAACCACTCTCAACCGAATGAGCTGAAATTGCGCCAAAATGGAATCTTCACATCCGGGGTGAAAGCAAACGATATCTGGTGCAAACGGAAATCCAAACTCATTCCCACACGAGCCATAAAATCGGCCCTTAAAATAAGATTATAGGGGAGGTCAGAAAGCACGTAGTAATAATGCTTCCAAGTAAAACGGGGAAAACGAGCTGTCAAAAGAACCCTCGCTTTGACCTCGAACATCTGAGCATTAACGGACACTGGCTGGACTTGGCATGACTCGAACTTACTAGAACATTTGAGTAATGATTCATTCAAAAATCGTTCGTTAACTAAAGAATAGGTGCTTCCTGTATCTAATAAAGCCAATACAGGCTGCTTGCCAACAATGACTTGAACCACTGCTTTTGCATCGAAAGCGACGCCAGTTATACGACGTACAGGCGGTACACATGCCCCAGCCTGTAGTAGCTCCTGGCGTCAAATGGGACGTGCATTAGAACGTTTTGCACTTTTGAAGACAATGAAGCACTAGAGCGAATACCGCGTGACAGATTACATTGGTGCACAAGATGATCAAAGACACCACAGCGAAAACACGTTCGTGAACAAGAAGCATATTTCATGCCTTGAGATAGCGTGGCATTACCCCTTGTATTCTCCTGCAACACTCGTGGAGGCGGGCGAGACACATCTATATCAATCCATCACAGCTTGTTCTGTCAAAAGAGGCCAAAGTGATTCTAACTCCACAAATGTAGTAGGTATAGAAGAAAATATCAAGGCCGAATGCACCTCAGGCGTCAAACCGGACAAAATTACGTCACATACCTGTTTTTCACTATCAGGTAATTAATAGAAATAATCGGGCAAATAACCTAACCCTAAGCATATAATCCGCAAAGGTCTCATTGAAAGCTTGGTACTTAAGATAGTGATCACGTGTAAGAGTTATTAATGCACGGCGTGGTATAAAGGAATCCAAAACGCACTGGTGGAATGCGCGTAATGGACGAAAAAACGTGTTTGACTCTCAACAACAAATTCAATATAACCCCCTTTGCCCTCTCGGCAATGACCTCTTAGAGCAGCGGCTCCGATACGTCACATAACAAGGCACAGTCGAGAGCAGAATTAACATCAACCACTTCGATCTCCGACAGTGATCCTACGTACCGTTGTAACGGGTGGGGCAAGTTTAAAGGTTTAAAAGCCGAATTTGACTTTACTGGAGAAAGGACCACACCACTGTCGGGCGGCGAGACGTCATCAGTACTAGCTTGCGGCAACCGGTCTATCAAGGTAACAAATTCTGCCCGTAATTTTAGCAATGGCAAGGCAAAATTAAAATTAGGAAAATACCTCTGAAAATAATCAATACGCTGGACATAATGGATTACACGGGTCGTTATTCTTCTAACCTGATGTTTCGATAAGCCACTCTCGGCCTCACAGTCGGACAATAATTCCATAAATTCCATCAAGGCCTTTTAGCATAAAGATGGTGAATCCACAATTAATGGATGATTATCTGATAACTTAACTATAGACTTGTCCCGTACCCGACGATGTGCTTCCAAAATGGAAGGCACATCTGCTGAAACCGGATAATCACCACCTCGAGCACACAAGTCAAATAAAAGTTCTGGTTTACGCAAATACGCCATGTCCACCATGGCGGCCATAATGACTTGAAGCAACCAGAAATTAAACCGGAAATACTCGATTTAAAACCACGCTGTGCTACCAAACTGCACCAGAACTGTAATTAACTTCTCCCCATTACAAGTGCATTTTAGTCTGTACAATGATTTCACGACAACGAACATTGAACATTCGTGAAAATAGAACATTTGCTTCTATATAAACAGATACTGAACAGTTTTGAATGTCCTTCAACTTCATGAGAAGGAACAGTTTTAAAAATTTCCTTCACAATTCACACCGCTTGCTGTGACGAGCCCTAAATCCCAACTTCCTCGCTCAAGGGAAGGAACCCAGCTTCGACCTCCCGATAGAGACTGTGGCGTAGGCAACCACTAAACAAAACACAATAAGCCACTACCACCGCCCCTATAGGGAAGTCTAACAATTATCTGCAATAAGCCTCTTTGCCAATCGGCACAGCAGCCAGAACACTGTTGCCGTGCCAAGAGGAGGGGCCTGTGAGGCTGCTCAACCCAACGGACACCAATCACGACGTCTAAGCCGCGACGGAGTTGGGGACGTGCGAGCACGTGGTCAGCGTAACACCAATCGACCAGACCCACGAGCCGGTGCCCACGCAACATCTAGGATCCCGGCTAGAAGGTTTAGTGGAGAGGGCGGCCGACCTACTGACCGAAGAACAGCTCGAGAAGTTTCGATAACTTCTGAGACTATACCAGCGACTACGGCTGCACGGACCGAGTACTCCACCACATCGACCCCGGAGATGCCCTAAATATTCGGCAACCACCTAAACCAGTTCCGCTGGCGAAACAACCGGCAGTACTATACATGATGGAGGATATGAGATCCAGGGGAGTGACCGAAGAGTCTGACAGCCTTTGGTGTTCCCCTGTAGTCTTGGCGACTAAGAAGAACGATGAGCTACGCTTCTGCGTGGACTACAGAAAGCTGAACGCTGTGACCAGGAAGGACTATTTCCCCTTACTCCGAATTGACGACACCCTGGACACGCTTTCTGGTGCTTAGTGGATCTCCACCCTGGGCCTGAAATCTGGTTACTGGCAGGTAGCTCTGGACCCGAGAGACAAGAAGAAAGCCGCATTCTAGACAGGCCAAGGGCTCTGGAAGTTCACAGTTATGCCCTTTGGCCTCTGCAAAGCACCAGCTTCATCGAATCAGTGATGAGATGGTTGACCTATGACGCCTGCCTGCTATACCTGGACATCATCATCGTCGGAAAGACATTCGAAGACCTCCTCAAAAACCTGACCAAGGTGCTACAGAGACTACAGGTGACCAACCTTAAGCTGAACCCGAAGAAATGCCAGCTCTTTCACAAGGAAGTCAACTACTTGGGCCACATAGTTTCACCAACCGGAGTGGCCACAGACCATGAGAGATTGACCTCGTCCAAAGGATAAGAGAATTACGCAGTTTCTTTGGGCTGTGCAGTTACTACCGCCGTTTCATTAAGGGGTTCAACATCGCCAAACCCCTCACCCACCTGACGGAAGAACACCGGTCTTATGTTTTAACGGAGGACGCCGAGGTCGCTTTCCAGGAGCTGAAGAGGATACTGTGCAGAACATTTTGGAATTCCCACAACCAGCTGGTACCTTCATTGTAGACACAGACGCCAGTGAACGTTGCATTGGAGGCGTCTTATCCCAAGTCCAGGATGGCCACCAGTGGGTTATAGCTTACTACAGCAGGACGCTTTCCAAGGCAGAGAACTACTGCATTACCCGGCGAGAATTACTGGCGGCAGTAAACACCTTGGAGCACTTCCACAAGTACCTGTACAGTCAACCATTTCACCTGAGGACTGACCATTTCGCCCTCACCTGGCTACTTAGCTTTAGGAACCTGGAAGGGCAGACGGCCCTTTGGGTCCAGAGGCTGCAGGAGTACGACTTCACCTCTGAACATCGTAGAGGGAAGGGCCACGGCAACACAGACGCCATGTAACGAAGAGTCTGACCGGAAGAGTTCGGCCAATGCACAAGAGTTGAAGAGAAGGAGAGAGCAGCAGGTGCCAGTGTGGTCAAGGTAGTACCTGCGGACGGCTGGGATAGCGTAGGCCTGAAGGGAGAACAGCTGGTGAACGCAGACTTGGGGCCACTATTGGGGGAAGTGGACGCAGGGACGTAGCTGACCTGGGAGGACATCGCACCTAGAAGCGCTTCATACAAGTTGTATTTGGCCCAATGGGAGTCGTTGAAGCTCAGAGAGGGCGTGCTCTTCCGTGTATGTGAATCACCCTATGGAAAGACGCAGAGAGAACAGTTGGTGCTTCCACGGAGTAAGGTCCCGGAAGTCTTGGAGGAAGTGGACGCCGATACTTCAGGAGGGCACCTGGGAGTAAACTGAACGATCGACAAACTCCGACAGCTTTACTACTGGTTGAGGCTCGGAGCAGAAGTTGAGAGTTTTTCCCGTTTATTAACGTGTGTGCGGCGAGTCGCGGGCCCCAGACTAGGAACCGAGGTCGCATGCAGCAGTACAACGTCGGAGCGCCTTTCGAACAAGTGGCAGGAGGCCTATGCCATCCTGAATTAGGAGGCAAAGAGCATCACAGACTACCTCGTGGAGCAACTGTTCTGCCGTTTTGGGAGGCCTTTGGAGCTCCAGTGACCAGGGCACCAATTTTGAGTCTAACCTGATGAAGGAGGCACTGGAAATACTTGGAGTGAACAAGACCCGCACAACACCTCTCCACCCGCAGTCGGACGGCATGTTCGAGATGTGAATCAAGACCCTAGAAGAACATCTGAGGAAGGTCGTGGCCAGCCATTAGCGAGACTGGCATATCAAGGTGATATAGTTCCTGCTGGCCTACCGCTCACCACACGACACCACTGGGATGACTCCAGCCAGCTTAATGTTCGGCCGAGAATTACGTCTCCCTTTGACCTGGCTTTTGGGAGCCCCGCGGAAGCGAAAGAGCCAGCAACCGAGTATGTGGAGAACTTGGTGGACCGTCTCCACGACATGTATGGGATGGCTGTCAGAAGATCCATTTGGCGAGTGATCGCATGAAAACCCGATCAGGCCAACAGCCAAGGGTTCCAGCAGGGTGACCTGGACTGGTTGTACCGCCCTACCCACAGTAAGAGACGCTGCGCGAAGCTTCAGTAGCCATGGCAAGGACCGCACCGGGTGGTAAAGAGGATTAACAACATGGTGTACCGCATCCAGAAGGTTTCCCCGGGAAAGATGTTGGTAGTAAACCGGTATCGTCCGGCCCGTTGCGATGTTGCAGTTAGGGACGACCAGCCTTGAGGAGGGAGCAGTGTCTCGACCTTATTGTTGATTCGAGGCGGCGCTGGCAACGAGTTCAAAGAGACGGACAGTACAGTGCGGAGATAAAAGCTTACGAAACGATGCGGGGAAGGAGACGAATTTCTGGAAACTTGGTCTTTCTGCTAACACCATCTTGATTGTTTGAATGCATTCCACGAATTTTTGGAACAGTGAGCAACTATATAAGGAAGCCGGAGCTCGTCAAGGAGGACAGCTGTTAATTGAACTGGCGTGCGTGAACAGCTGTGTGAGCTGTGTCGTGGTCGTTGACCTTGCAAGGTGTATTGTGTATGTGACGTAATTCTGCTACTGTAGGTGTTGACCAAGGTTTGTTTCTATGGAAATAAAGAACAATTTTTGAACCGACAAAGTCAAATATTGTTGCAAATCAGGATTGTAAGGGGGTGAAGGACTTACAAGCCTAATCAACAACTGCGGGTGTAGCTACTGAAAGGATAAGGGAGCAGATGGTAGAGCTAAACAGGTCAAAGGGTAGGGACATAATTATGTTAAATTAATTATCTGGAACAGATAAAGGTTGCAATCAAAACAAACATTGAATCAATTAATACTAAATAAATATTACCTTTTATGTAGAGTAGCGTAGAATTCTGAACAAGAGGTGTCTGGTTCACTTGATGGGTTAAGTTTTGTAGAAGTATTAACAAGTTCTATGATGAGACTAGAGCAACAGCATCCAACCTTCCAACTAACCAACTAACTGATGATTGATTAGCTAACCCTGATCTGACTAACCCTTCCTTACTGGCTGTAATCGTTTAAATAGAAAAGGACTTCCAAAATGTCTGCTATCATACGACTCAGCAGTTCCTCACAGAGGGTTTATATCCTATGGTGCAATCTTGTGCAACCCAAGAATCACTCCTCTTAACTTTTCTGTCGATTTAACAGAAAACATATGAGCAGGCAGGTCAATACCACTGCGTACTCTGATCATTGAGTCATCCAACCTGTCTCAACTTCTTAATTCCTGCTAAAGCCTGGAGCTTACCACGAAATGAAATGTGAACCTCCAATAATTAAAATAGTTCCCAAATCTTGTTCAGACCTTATACACAACATATCCCCATTGCTTAGAGTTTGCTGCCTTCAGCAAATCCAAACGACTGGTAACATTTACGGATGAGATACACATTTTTAAGTGGAGAAAACATAAAAGAATAATTTACACTTACAAGCTCTTGTGCTGGGCACATAGGCAACCGAGCATACCTGCCAGGTGGAAAAATACAAACATTTACATATATATATGATTTTTTCTGAAAAGTCATAAGTGTAACACCTGAAAAAGAAAATTAGAGGACAGGAAATGGGAATGGGTTAATGTGGATTGTCTTTGAAGTATCCCAAGTTGAATGAAGTCCATAGTTCCATAGAAACACACTGTTCCACCACTATGAGTTATGTGATATAGTTTTGGGAGACACTTCACAACACATGGTCACTGAAGAGTTAAAATTACTGCTTTAAGTTTGTCTAACATGACCCTAACTGTCACAAGTATTGTAAGCTTTTATGGCGTGGCTTTCAAAGAAAGAAGGAAAGCATGTCTGTGCTACCTGCTCCAACTTGATTGTCTGTCCTAGTCTTTTTAAAGCAGGGAAGCCGATGAAGAACCTCAGTTGTGGCTTGCTGTTTATTTTTTATCGTGTTCAAGCCTACTGTGCTCTTTGGTATTGCTTAGAAAGGTCTGTACTGAAGAGCCGATGAAAAGTGTGAAAGTGGAGTTTATGGTTTTAGGAATAGTCCATTTAGCTTACACTCGCCTACCTCAGCTGGGTCTGAGTTCTTGCAGGTGAGTCAATGAGAACACAAAAGAGTGACTTAAGTTATTTTGCTTAAGCCACTCTAAAGGTTGCTGGGTAGAGTTGCTTTGTCTTTTACCCAGGGTTTCACAGCGATAGCCATGAGCCCATGAAGTTGAGGTCCTCTGGAAAGATTGGGTGCCTTTCCAGATGAGGGTAGTCTTGGGCGCCACTCCTAATGTGATATTTGGTCATCTGGGGTGCCTTGCTTCACCCAGGAAAGAGTAACTGCTAGGATCCCTGGCTTTTGTGGCATCTCCTCTGCTTTTTCCTTATGGTGGTGGTGTTTCCTGATGCTTCGACCTGTTCGTTCATCCATACAGCAACAGAAAAACAAATGATCCAGAGTTAGGATTGATGTACAAGTATATTTCTATGGGGTTGAGGATGGATTAAAGTTCATGGGGATATAAGGAAATGGAAGGCTTTTCAGGTATCACATTACAAAATGAATATTTATTATATCTAGTTACAAATCATGGTTATATATAATTAACATAAATGGAATATATATGAAATTAAGTGGAACTATTAATTAGTTTTAGGGGAAGAAGAAAAAACAAAATTTTGGTGTAAATTTATAGAGTAAACAAAAATGAAACTTTATGCTTGACTTACGGTTGAATGACATAAGCAAATAAATTATGGAAATTGCATAGATGTTCCACTGGAATATGGTTGTTCACACGGTAGTGATAAACTTGGAACAAATTACAAGTAGATATTATTCATAAAACCATCCTACAGTTGTATTAAACAGAATCATCAACAATATTTACTACAATTTAGCTAAAGAAAAATTGGATATATTTAATAAGTAGTACTTGATATAAATTATAGGATATTATTTACAAAAATTATGTCTAATAGCTTGACATAATAGCACCTATATACTGGATTTGACATATGCCTAATAAACGTCTACTGTTGTCATAAAATCAGTCAAATATCAGAGTTAACCATGGCTTTCTATTTTGTTAGAATTAATCTTGTTGATGCTACTAGAGTAACTGTTTCTAGAGTTACATAACATACTTTCATAATACATGGTAATTAATGTCACATTGATACAATCAAGTATCTTACAATCTATAAGGATATCCTATGATTATCTTTTTTTTCATAAATATAGCAGAAGTAACTCTGACATTAGCTGGTTTAGCATCAATTGTTTAAACAAGAGGTATAATGTTTCTTTTCTGCTCTAAAAAAAAGTATGATCAAAGATATCGATAAGCAATTACTGATCCTGTTATCTAAAGATATGATGTACTCTACTGTCACTGGATGTTAGAAACAACAGTGTTAAATTGAAGTGCATTGGGTTGTCTTATAAATGAAATGTTAAATGTTATAAATGTTATAAATTACACAGGTTAAAGCATTACACTATATATAATGACGTTATAAGTTCCTACAAAAATAAGAAAATTACGCTCTAAGGAAACCAAAAATTGAAAATGTGAAAAAAATGCTACGTGATACAAACTTTCTGGCTTTGAATTTGATTTCGGCATGCTAAAAATACCCCAAATACATTCAAACTTTGGAGGCAGGAATTTCATCGCTGGCTAGTGATTATTTACTGTGAAGCTTTACTAATTTGAGATCAAGCCACACTGTTTAGGTCCTAGCTAGCTGACATTGTGCATGTTTTAAGAATAACTGGAATACTAGAAATAAAAGTAAAAGTGGCATATAATGATGATGACACAATGACATTTTAATCATTTCTTGCAATGCACAATTACATCTAAAAACTTGTAAAGGTTTTTTCAAATCACTTCTAATCCCACCAGATCTCTTCTAAGATGGTTATTCAGGTACATAATTTGGTGTAGTGTGTACAATAATATTGCATAGTGACTACTGCATTAAACCATATAGAACAAATTAGGTTTATGGAAACTCAGATCATTCTTTTAATTGCTGTTAAAGATTGACATTCTTTAATTAATGATGTAGATATACACTGATGAGTAAGGTTAAGAGAACTTAATTCTTCAAAAAACTTATCATTGCAATTTAAAGAAAGGTTTATAAAATTCATATCAAGCATCTCGCCCAAATATTTTAATTTAAGCCACCCAGCTTATACGTAAATACAGATGATGCTAATTATAAACAAAGAAGTTCTACAGAAATCAAAGAGAACTGACTTCTGTACAAATCCACAGCCACAGTTTTGGTATATCTGAAAATTCACAGTTATTTTTTCAGTAATTTAAATTGGATATTACTTACCTTACATGGACTTATATATGACTCAAATATTTTAAATTTAAAACTACAAGTACAAACACAAAGACTAATACACCCAATCAACTGTCTAAAATAATTTCACTTTTCCATATTTGCCACAGTATTTCTGGACATGTTCAATGTTCACAGCCTTTTCTGGCTACAAGTGAACTTACTGAATGCAAATCTAATCTAATTCCTCAAAATTTTTGTTAAATTTTCCACTGATATGAAATGAAACTCAAACTTTAAGAAATATTTGATATGCCACATTACATTGCTGTATATGCAGGAAGGAATGCTTTATGCTACATTACTAATGCTCCTGAAGATCACTGCACATCACCAAAACAAGAAATATACACAATATCCAATAATCCTGCACTCTCAATTTCTACCATCATATTCCTGGTAGCCTGAGATGATGATCCCTGAAAGACAAAAAACAGAAAACCTCATTATTGCAGTAATAAAGTAACAAGGTTAATGAAACTAATGCTTTTGTATGTAAAATACTCTTTTTCCATTATAAAATGCTATATTAATCTAAAGAATTTAACAATACATGAATGTGTATTGTTACGTAAGTGGCAGCCTACGATGCCGATCAATAAACGATGGCCGGCGGAGGGAGGGGAGACTTCGTTTACCCCTCCTCCTACCACTCGAAGGAGCGCGAAGCTTCGAGAATGTTTTCCCCCTCCATAAAAGGAGTCTCGGGAAACTTCGGGCCCCGATCAATACCGGAGGCGACAGTTGAGTTGAGTGAGCCGGGCAAGCGGTAGGTGAGGTGCGCCGAGTGTACGTGCAAAGACGAACTGGCTTGGTTTTAATTGTGTACATTACGAAATTGTGATTGTGATATTGGAATAAGGTGGAAATAAAGAACATTTTGAGTGGTGTAATTGAACTTTTTAATTTTACGAACCCACAAAGACTCAACTGGCGTCAGGAGTGGGATAACGGCCATGGAATCGGCACTGGGAGAGATTTTACACAAAATGGAAGAAATGGAGACCGAAATAACAGCGAAGACGGAAGCGGCAAACGACAACTTGGCCACGACAATGACCGCAAAGATGGCCGAACTGACCACAGAAATGAGGGCAGCGAACGACAGCCTGGCCATGAGATGAAAGCGGCAAACGAGGCCCTTGTCGTGAAGTTCGAAGAGCAGCTGACCGGCGTAAAAGAGGGCGTCACAGAGCTAGGCGAGCTCGTTGAAGACCTGGCGAGCCACGTTGACGAGCTGGAGGGAAAGGCTGACAGCAACGCAAAGTCCCTGAATGCTATAGTGGAGGACGTCGTCGGCAGGAGGTTAAAGGATTTGAAGGTCGACGCACCGGAACGCGACACAACTTCGGCGCGCGTCAAACCTCCGAAATATGAGGGCGCGTTAACGTTTGAGGTCTTCCGCCGCCAATTCGACGCAGTGGCCAAGCACAACAAATGGTCACCAGAGGACCCTGGACCTGAAGCCTGGCTACTGGCAGGTAGATCTAAATCCGAGAGACAAAGATAAGACCGCATTCTCGACAGGCCAAGGGCTCTGGTAGTTCACAGTTATGCCCTCTGGCCTCTGTAACGCACCAGCTACCTTCCAACGCCTCACGGAGTCAGTGATGAGAGGACTGACTTACGACGCCTGCCTGCTATACCTGGACCACATCATTATCGTCGGTAAAACTTCGTACCGACATCGTACGACATCGTACCGAGGAACGCCACCTACAAGTCTTACTGGGCCCAATGGGACTCGTTGAAGACTAGAGAGGGTGTGCTGTTCCGGGTATGGGAATCACCCGATGGGAAGACGCAGAGAGAACAGTTAGTACTTCCCCGGAGTAAGGTGTGGGAAGTCTTGGAAGAAGTGCACGCCGGTACTTCAGGAGGACACCTGGGAGCGAGCCGGACGATTGACAAACTACGGCAGCGCTGCTACTGGCTGAGGCTCCGAGCAGGCGCTGAGAGATGGTGCCGTCAGTGTCACGTGTGCGCGGCGAGTCGCGGCCCCCAGACTAGGAGCTGGGGTCGCATGCAACAGTACAACGTCGGAGCGCCATTCGAACGAATCACCATTGACATTGCTGGACCGTTCCCAATATGCGATCGAGGCAACAAGTACCTGATGGTGGTCCTGGACCACTTCACTAAGTGGCCGGAGGTGCATGCCATCCCGAACCAAGAGGCAAGGACAATCACAGACTGCCTCGTGGAGCAAATGTTTTGCCGATTTGGGGTACCATTAGAGCTACACAGTGATCAAGGCATCAATTTTGACTCCAACCTGATGAAGGAGGCACTAGAGAGACTTGGAGTGAATAAGACCCGCGCAACACCTCTACATCCCCAGTCGGATGGCATGGTCGAGAGGTACATCAAGACCTTAGAGGAACACTTGAGGAAGGTCGTGGACAGCCATCAGCGAGACTGGGACGTCAAGGTGTCGCTGTTCTTGCTGGTCTACCGCTCGTCAACACACGACACCACGGGGATCACGCCAGCCAGCTTAATGTTCCGCCGAGAGTTACGCCTCCCCTGTGACCTGGCTTTTGGTACCCCTCCGGGGGTGAAACAGCCAGCGACCGAGTATGTGAAGGACCTGGTGGACCACCGCCACGACATGCACGAGATGGCTTGCTAGAACATCCAGAAGGCCAACGACTGCATGAAAACCCAATACGACAGGCAAGCCAACAGCCAAGGGTTCCAGCAAGGTGACCTGGTCTGGTTTTACCACCCTACCCGGACCAAGGGACGCTGCCCGAAGCTTCAGCAGCCATGGCAAGGACCGTACTGTGTGGTGAAGAGGATTAACGACATGGTCTACCGCATCCAGAAGGTGCCCCGAGGAAAGATGTTGGTGGTACACCTGGATCGCCTGGCCCGCTACGATGGCTCTGTTAGGGACGACCAGCCTTAAGGAGGGAGCAGTGCTACGTAAGCGGCAGCCTACGATGCCGATCAATAAATGACGGCCGGCGGAGGGAGGGGAGACTTGGTTTACCCCTCCTCCTACCACTCGAAGGAGCGCAAAGCATCGAGAATGTTTTCCCCCTCCATAAAAGGAGTCTCGGGAAACTTCGGGCCGCGATCAATACCGGAGGCGACAGTTAGTTAAGTTGAGTGAGCCGGGCAAGCGGTAGGTGAGGTGCGCCGAGTGTACGTGCAAAGACGAACTGGCTTAGTTTTAATTGTGTACATTACGAATTTGTAATTGCGATATTGGAATAAGGTGGAAATAAAGAACATTTTGAGTGGTGTAATTGAGTATTAAGCACAATTCAGGTTATTTCATATTAATTTTCAGTATTTAGCTACATGCTAAATCTTATTTACCAATAGGTCTTTGTGAAAATCCGTTCTCTTTCTTCCTGCTGCCCATATGTCCTCGCAGGTCTTTCAAATCTTTACAATTTCACAAATCGATGAACATTTTATTCAGAACTTAATTTGGCCTGGCCTCCATACCGTTAGAGCTTCAAAATTTCGTTCAAATATTTACAGGTTAGCCAACGTACTGTCTTATTCATATCGTACATTGAGCTCAAATAAGTTCGAAAATACGCCAATAATATTGTGACCTTGTGGGTTCGTGAAATTAAAGGTCCAGTTGCACAAACTCAAAATGTTCTTTATTTCCACCGAATTACAGTCGGAACACTTGCCAATTACACAGAATTACGTAGCGCACACAATTACAATTCACCAGTTCGTCTGTCACAGGTCCACTCTGCACTCGCAATTACCCACAACTCCAATGCACGTACACAGCCTTCCGGTCCGTTCACTAACTCGGCGCTCCTCACGGCTGCTCGCCAAGAACTGAGCTGACTCGCCAACTGCAGGCCTTATATAGGGAACATCGCCGTTCTGGAAAGTTCGCGACGCGCACAATTATCCCGAGGTTTCCAGATGTCTGGAGGGAGGGCAAAGAGACGGTGCAGGGCTCATGCCGCTCTCCTAATCATCCCTTCAGTTAGTGACACGAGACAAATGGGTAGGCGTGGCCTAAATGCTTCCCGTCTGGCCCTACTGCCGGCCAGTTCTATCGGGAATTCCGACGTTCGGATGACACTGCTCCCTCCTCAAAACTGGTCGTCCCGAAAAGCACCATCGTATCGTGCCAGGCGATCCAGGTGTACCACAAACATCTTCCCTCGAGGAACCTTACGGATACGGAAGACCACGTCATTAATCCTCTTCACCACCCGGTACAATCTTTGCCATAGCTGTTGGAGCTTCGGGCAGCGTCCCTTTGTCCGGGTAGGGCCAGACCAGCTCACCCTGCTGGAACCCTTGGCTGTTGGCTTGCCTGTCATACCGGGTCTTCATGCGCTCGCTCGCCTTCTGGATGTTCTGGCGATCCATCTCGTGCATGTCGTGGAGATGGTCCACCAGGTTCTCCCTATACTCGGTCGCTGGCTGTTTCGCTTCCGAAGGGCTTCCAAAAGCCAGGTCACAAGGGAGGCGTAACTTTCGGCTGAACATTAAGCTGGCTGGCGTCATCCCCATGGTGTCGTGTGTTGACGAGCGGTAGGCCAGCAAGAACAGTGGCACCTTGAAGTCCCAGTCTCGCTGATGGCTGGCCACGACCTTCCTCAGTTGCTCCTCTAAGGTCTTGATGTTACTTTCGACCATGCCATCCCACTGGGGATGTAGAGGCGTCGTGCGGGTCTTGTTCGCCCCAAGCCTTTGTAGTGCCTGGCCACGCAATTGCTCAGTGGTTAGACCACTTGGCTCTCACCAAGGCGGCCCGGGTTCGATCCCAGGTGAACGCAAAGTGAGATTTGTGGTGGACAACACGGCGTTGGTGCGGGTTTTCTCCGGGACCTCCGGTTTCCCCCACCATCTCATCCCACTGGTGCTCCATCTTCATCTCATGCATCATCAGTGTCACCGCCTGCAGTGCCGTGTGTAGTAAAAGCGGGCGTTAAACACTACACATTTCATTTGTACTGCCTCCATCATTAGGTTGTACTCCAAATTGGTGCCCTGGTCACTGTGGAGCTCCAACGGCACCCCAAATCGCCCGAACACTTGCTCCACGAGGCAATCTGTGATTGTCTTTGCCTCTTAGTTCGGGATGGCATATACCTCCGGCCTCTTAATGAAATAGTCCACGACCAGAATCAGGTACTTGTTGCCTCGGTCGGTTACTCGGAACGGTCCAGCAATATCAACGGCGATCCGTTTTAATGGCGCCCCGACGTTGTACTGCTGCATGCGACCCCGGCTCATAGTCTGGGGGCCGCGACTCGCCGCGCACACCTGACACTGACGGCACCATCTCTCAGCGTCGCTCGGAGCCTCAGCCAGTAGTAGCGCTGCCGTAGTTTGTCCATCGTTCGGTTCGCTGCCAGGTGTCCTCCTGAAGTACCGGCGTGCACTTCCTCCAAGACTTCCAGGACCTTACTCCGGAGACGTACCAACTGTTCTCTCTGCATCTTCCCATCCGGTGATTCCCATACCTGGAAGAGCACGCCCTCTCTGGTTTTCAACGAGTACCATTGGGCCCAGTACGACCTGTAGGAGGCGCTCCTCGGTGCGATGTCCTCCTAGGTTGGTCATGTCCCTGCCTCCACTTCCCTCAAGAGTAGCCCCAATCTGCGTCCGCCAGCCTTTCCCTCCTCAGGCCTGCGCTATCCCAGCCATCGGCAGGCACTGCCGTGACTACTCGGACTGCTGTGGCAAGCTCCTTCACTTCCACTTTTGTGCACTGTCCGTACTCTTCTGGACAGGGTCAACGGGACATAGCGTCTGCGTTACTGTGGCTCTTCCCTCTACGAGTTCCCAATACAATGGTCGCTGGCATCGGCATCTACGATGAAGGCACCGCCTGGTTGTGGAAATTCCAAAATTGGAGCACTGCACAGGGTCTTCTTTAGGGGCTGGAAAGCGTCTTCGCTGTCCTGCGTCCACACGTAAGGCCGGTGTTCCTCTGTCAGGCGGGTGAGGGGTTTGGAGATGTTGGAGAATCCCTTTTTGAAGCGTCGGTAATAACTGCACAGCCTCCGGAAGCTGCGCAACTCTTTCAGATTATTTGGGCGAGGCCAATCTCTCACAGACTGTGTCTTCTCCGGGTCTGTGGCCACTCCGGTTGCTGAGACTATGTGGCCCAAGTAGTTTACTTCCTTGCGGAAGAGCTGGCACTTCTTCGCGTTTAGCTTCAGGTTGGTCGCCTGCAGTCGCTATAGCACCTTGCTCAGATTCCCGGGATGGTCTTCAAATGTCTTAGCGACGATGATGATGTCGTCCAGGTATAGCAGGCAGGCGTCGTAAGTCAGTCCTCGCATCACTGACTCCATGAGTCGTTGGAAGGCAGCTGGTGCGTTGCAGAGGTTAAAGGGCATAACTGTGAACTGCCAGAGCCCTTGGCATGTCGAGAATGCGGTCTTCTCCTCTTCTCTCAGGTCTAGAGCTATCTGCCAGTAGCCCGACTTCAGGTCCAGGGTCGAGAACCAATGTGCAACAGCTAGCGTGTCCAGGGTTTCGTCAATCTGGGGTAAGGGGAAACTGTCCTTCCGTGTAACAGCGTTCAGCTTCCTGTAGACCACAAAGAAGCGTAGCTCGCCGTTCTTCGTCACCACGACTACAGGGGAACACTAAGGGCTGTCAGACTCTTCAATCACTCCCCTGGATCTCATGTCCTCCAGCATGTCTCGTACCGCCCCTTGCTTCGCCAGCGCAACGCGTCTAGGTGGTTGCCGAATAGGCCGGGCGACCCCGGTGTCGATGCGGTGAAGCACTTGGTCCATGCGGCCGTAGTCACTGTCGCCTTGGCTGGAGACGCGCTGGTATCGCCTCAGCAGTTGTCGAACTTTCTCCAGCTGTTCTGCGGTCAGGTGGTCGGCCGCCCTCTCCAGTAGGTCTTCTAGCCGTGGCCCGAAGCGTTGCGTCGGCACCGGCTCCTGTGTCTTGTTGATTGCTGTTACGCTTACCACAGGCTCGCACGTCATCAACTCCGTCCCGGTTGGACGTCGTGATCGGTGTCCGTTGGATTTAGCAGTCTCACTGGCACCTTCTCTCGGCATGGCAACAATGCCCTGGCGAGACATAGTCCATGTGCAGGAGTCTTCTGGCCCAGCATCATGATCCTAGTTCTCTGGCCTTCCAGTCGCGCCGTCACCACCACCTCGCTCCTCGCGGGGACAACTACATCTTCGTTTAAGATGACCCTGCAGATTCCAAGGTGCTCTTCGGGTTGACGGAGTATAACCTCTTCTCCGTTGAGGCGCAGGGACTTCCTGCGAAGTCGACTGTCGCCTCGTTGCTCCTGAGAGCATCCTGCCCCAGAATCACCCCCTCAGCCACCATCGCGACGAACACCCACAGAGGCACGGCACTCCGTCCCAAGGTCAGCTTCAGCAGGCCCTCCTTCTCCACAGGCAAGGTGTCGCCCGATGCCGTTAGAATCTGGTATGGTCGCCTCGGCTTCCTTGTCGGCAAACCCTTCTTCATATCAGGTCTGATGATGGTCACGGCTGCCCCGGTGTCCACCAGCACGTGGCACGACTTCCCTCTCAGCCAACCGTCCGCGATGAGACTGTCATCCATACGCCGGCTGACGGTGCGGAGTGTCACTCGAGGGGATAGTGGTGATGGCACGGACGTGCCCCTCTCCACGTCGGCCTTTAGTCGTTTTCCGGCTGCTCTTCCTGGTGTAGGCAGTCTCTCTCCAGGTGTCCGGGCTCTCCACACCCCAAACACAGGCCACTAGGTCTTCGCCGGCGTCCCTCGGCTGGTCTTCTCTCTCCGGTGTAGCGGACACTCCTCGTTCTCGAAGTCGGGATAGCTGTTACGTTGGCCGCCTCCATCCTTACTGCTGCCGTTGTCGCCTCGTGGATGGTTTTATAATCGCCGAGCATTAGGCGCTGACGAATCTCCGTGTCTCTTACCCCGTCAACGAATTTGTAGGCAGCTTCCCGGGATACGGGCTCCGGCGATGGGTCTACTAGGGCCTTGCTAGCCAGTTGTTCAATTGGCTGGGTGAACTCCTGTAGCGTCTCCCCTGGCTGCTGTGACCTTGCTTATAGCAGGCTGTGGTACGCTGTGGCCAAGCGGTGGTTTCCAAAACCATTCTCCAGGGCCTCCCAGATGTCCTTGAGCGCCGCCGTTGTCTGTACCGTTTTCAGGTCTTGCGTGGCCCGTCCCTGGAGCCTGGCTATTAAGTGTGTGGCCTCCTCCTCTGGTGACCATTTGTTGTGCTTGGCCACTGCGTTGAATTGTGGCGGAAGACTTCGAAAGTTGTCGCGCCGTCGTATTTAGGAGGTTTGACGCGCGGCGGTGTTGAGTCGCGTCCCGGCGCGTCGACCTTTAAATCCTTTAACCTCCTGCTGACGACGTCCTCCCCCAAGGCGTTCAGGGACTTGACGCTGCTGTCGGCCTTTCCTTCCAGGTTGTTTACGCGGTTAGCAGGGTCTTCGACGTCTTTCACCATGGCGTTCAGGGACTTGGCGTTACTGTTGGCCTTTTCCCCTAGGTCATTGAAGCGGTTCACCAGGTCTTCGACGCGCTCGTCCACTTGGCCCATCTGCTTGCCCAGCTCCGTCACGTCATCCCTCACGCCGGCCAACTGTTCTTCAAATTTGGCGGCGAGAGCCTCGTTCGCCACCTTCATTTCCGTGGGCAGTTGGGCCATATTTGCGGTCATTGTCGTGGCCAAGTTGTTGTTTGCCGTTTCCGTCTTCGCTGTTAATTCGGCCTTCATTTCTTCCATCTTCTCCAAAATCTTTTCCAATGCCGCTTTCGTGGTGGTAATATCCCACTTCTGACACCAGTTGTGACCTTGTGGGTTCTGGAAATTAAAATTCCAAATGCACAAGCTCAAAATGTTCTTTATTTCCACCGAATTACAGTCGGAACACTTGCTGATTACACAGAATTACGTAGCGCACACTATTTCAATTTACCAGTTCGTCTGTCACAGGTCCGCTCTGCACTCGCAATTACGCACAATGCCTACGATACACGTACACAGTGTTCCGGTCCGTTCACTCACTTGGCGCTCCTCAACGGCTGCTCGCCAAGAACTGAGCTGACTCGCCAACCGCAGGCCTTATAGAGGGAAGTTGGCCGTTCTGGAAGGTTCGCGGCGTGCACAATTATCCCGTAGTTTCCAGACGTCTGGTGGGAGGGGAAAGAGACGGTACAGGGCTCATGCCGCTCTCCTAATCATCCCTTCAGTTAGTGACACGAGACGGGTAGGCGTGGCCTGAATGCTTCCCGTCTGGCCCTATTGCCGGCCGGTTCTATCGGGAGTTCCGACGTTCCGGTGGCAATATTACGAAAATTACTTCATAAGTGGTAAAATAAATCAATAGCTATTAAATTTTGAACTAAGCAGAAATTATTTTATATATTAGTTAATATGCAACACGGCAGCCAAAATAATTAAGTTGGCGGCATTGAATATATTTCGCATCCGCTTGCAGCGCTCAAAATGTACCTTTAGACCACAGGTATTTCGAAACCTTAATGCGGCTTCTGTATTTCTGAGTTATCAGACCCTGGGCTTAAATAAATGCCTTTGGGTGTCGGAGTCACTAAAGGTTATAGGCTCTAACCATATACCACAAAGGAAGCACCAGTGACTATAAGCTCTTAAGGCTTGAAGCTTTGTAAGATATCATGGTATATATATGGTATATATATATAGTCACCCAATTAGCGGAAGGCACGACCGGCAACAGCTGGGAGGGGACCAGAGGCAGCCGAGCCACGACTCCCATTAATCTCAGTCACTAACTGGGGGGCGATTGGGGAAATGTCACTTGTCGCTGGCCGCCTCTTTCCCTTGCCCTGTCCTCTGGAACTTTCGCGGTGATTCACGGAAACCAGAGACTTCTAGAAAAACGGTGATATTCCTATAAAAAGGGGCTTCAATGAGTGAGTCAGTGAGTGTTTGGCAAACAGCGTAAGAATGCAGTGCTAGTGTAAGGACAGAAGACTGTGTACGTGCAACGGAAGAATTTACGTAATTGTGAGCGTAAAGTGGAATTGTAACGGACGAACTGGTGAATCGTAATTGTGTGCATTACGTAATTCTGTGTAATTGACAAGAGTTTAACTGTAAGTCGGTGGAAATAAAGAACATTTTTGAGTGGCGCAATTGGATTTTTCATTTCACGAACCCACAAAGTCACAATATTTTTTATAGTTGCCTCTGGAGATCTTGAGATAAATTCCAGTGACACCATGTTATACTCAATTCCATAACTGTTTGAAGGAAAAGAAATCCCTGTAAGAGAACCATGCGGTTTCCCTAAGAATCGAACATCTTTAAACGCACTTGTTGACTCAAATCCTTAGGGCTGGTTACCTTGATCATGAAATATAATTTATAAGCACAAATAAAGTGATAGGACTCTTACCTGATTGATAATTACTAAAATAAGTTACATCTGGCGTGTTTTTTGTATTTCTCGGAAGGGTGGGATTATGAAAAGGGCTGAATGTGTGCCTTGTCATACTGGCGAATGTTCCGCAGGAGGATTGGTAGGGTTACTAAGGGCTGGAGAATCCATTTGCCGAGACGTTGCTAAAAGGTTATAGTAAACGGAAGTAATGAGTATAACCAAATTATCATTGGTAAGAGTGATGATCTAGAAAGGAATAGGTTATTTATAGTAACTGGTGAAGGAACGGGATTTTTACTGAAAATGGTAGCAAAGAAATATAAATACGCGTTAGAAATAATACCTATTCAGAAACTATAACTCATAAGGTTGTATTGCTTGAATATATGAACAATGTGTTACATATAAATCAGGTAATTATCCACGAAGGATGTTTGTTCTTTAGCGTGAAGACGTCTGTCTTTCCTGACGATCAACGGTTAGCTTGCAAAGTTTTATACTTCACAGTGTAATAGCAACGTCAGTATTCTAGTTTATTGCTGGCATATGAAAGTCCGCAGCGTGCCATCTCATGAGCACCGCGTACTAGCGTGTAAAGATGTGTAATTATTAGATTTGTGGATCAGTCCTACGTGTTTATAATTTTGGAAGAGAAAAAGGCATTAAAGTAATAGTGTGTTAAATCGCTTTCCATCGTATGAGTGAATATCTTCTCAATACGTCGCGTGGTATCGATAGCGGTCTATTGAACTTAATGTGTATTATTGTGTATGTATAAAACGAAATAACGTGCTAGCTCGTCCAAGTCAGGTCAGTGAAATACCACTCATTGTGATTATAGATTTAGAAAGATAATTTATAATCAGGAGTCAAGAAAAGTGTTTCTGAGTGAGATTAGGCACATCGAGTTTTGTAAATGGAGTTACATGTGAGGGTAAACAAACATTTTTCTTTGTGTTTTGAGTGTGGGGGTTCGTTAGTTATAAATTTGTAGAATGTATAATGCGTTCCCAAGGTTTGGAATTGCTTAACATGAGTGGGTGAAGTAAACATTTATATGTGTAACTACGAAAATAATTGATTCCTGTCTCGCGTGAGCGTAACGCAGAATTTACATTTCGTGTAAAGCCATTCATTAAGTGAGAATTATTGGTACTAAATATTAAGTTTTGGAGAAATAAATTAGTAAATCCTTTCATGGAAGTGTTGAAAACATTGTTTTTGTATAAATCAAATGAATTGGGAGTCGATGTCCGGCTGAAAATAGAGGGAAGGCCTCTGAAACTAGTTCCGGGAAAATTTAAAAGTAAGTGTTGTTTAGTGTCATTAATCGACTCCCAATTAATTTAAATAAATTAGTGTTGAAGTTAAATATTTAAATGATTATTGGTTTCTGATGTTTGAAGAAATAATAACTCCATGTATGTGTGTGTTTATCCACAATTAGCATATCGCCCACATATCGCCTTTTGTCATCTGCTATAAAGAAATTCGTCATCTCTGCTAAAGAGGGCAGCAAAGTCCAAGAAATAATCTTCTGAGAGTAGCCAAGATGGCCGGCAATAGCTATCTCGCTTTGTCATTGACTGCAATTAGCTGATTAAAGCCTGGGGAATCAAAGCCTCGTAGGAATATAAGGAAATTGAGAATGTAAATTAGCGAAACATGCTGTTATGCTAATTTCGTAGGAGGTATATGGATTGTGAAACATAGTCATTCAGATACGTGTTTTAGTGCAGTGTTAATCTTTGTTATGAATGTTGTCAAGTTGGTCACGGCTCTCAAAATTAGCCTGATATTTAAATGTTATTAAGATAATTCAAGGACTTATTTCAGAAATTAAGTATGACTAGGGAAACATACTATTTAAATTAAGTTTGCAGTAGGAAGTGGCTTTTCCAATATACAAATATTTAAAATATGTTGTATTAAAGAACTTGGGCATTTTTAATTAATCATGCTGTGAAATTCTTTTTGTGTGCTTAGTTATGGTTTTACGCTACCACATATATTAAGTCTGGGGGTTGGAAAACAGTTTAAAAACGTTTAGTGTCTTAAGTGAGAGTTATCAAATGTGTGTATGTATCTTTGTTTTCCAGGATATATTTTGATGATGATGATAATAATAATAATGATAATGATAATGACAATGACAATGACAATAACAATAATAATAATAATAATAATAATAATAATAATAATAATAATAATAATAATAATAATAATAATAATAATAATAATAATAATAATAATAATAATAATAATAATAATAATAATAATAATAATAGTAATAGTAATAGTAATAGTAATAGTAATAGTAATAGTAATAGTAATAGTAATAGTAATAGTAATAGTAATAGTAATAGTAATAGTAATAGTAATAGTAATAGTAATAGTAATAGTAATAGTAATAGTAATCGTAATCGTAATCGTAATCGTAATCGTAATCGTAATCGTAATCGTAATCGTAATCGTAATCGTAATCGTAATAGTAATAGTAATAGTAATAGTAATAGTAATAGTAATAATAATAATAATAATAATAATAATAATAATAATAATAATAATAATAATAATAATAATAATAATAATAATAAAAAAGTGTGGATTGTTATGACTTCTAGGAATTCAGATTAATCGTAAAATCATCTTATTGAGTGAGAATTTATACAAATTATTGTAAAAGTAGTTGAAAACCATATTGGATTTGTTGTGGTTTTATTTCTTATCTGTGTCGGCATAAACAATTTCCAATAAAGTGAAGCAATTAGAAAACGAGGTTTCGAATAAATATTAAGCATGGACAAAACTTAGGGGAAATTATATTAATGTGATCATAAACACACGGTATGACTTTAATATATCTAATGCCAGGAGAACTACTCTGACCAACTTACTGTATAGTAGACACACATTTACACACACAATAGATAGTCAACAAAAAGAAGCACATCCTCGTGCTAAAATCTCACGATGCATCGGAAATATGTCTTCATCCTTATAACATCTCTTCATCATTAATATCTCAACATATTTCTTAATCAACATAACTGATATGCCAGCGTCCATAACCAGGGCTTCGCAGCTAATCTGAATTATGGAAGGCAAAGTTAAAATTAGCTATACTAGGGGGAATCTCGCAATTTTTAACCCTTATCCTAGTATCGGTTTACTAACATTAGGTTTTACTGCCTGACAAACTAAAGGTAGGGAGCTTCATCCTACAGTATATACGAATAAAGTATATCATAAGCGCGCAATATCTAAAGGCTAGATACGCTCTTAAAATTTCTTGCGACTGAATCTAAGAGTGGGTATCAGCAAAACTATAAGTATATATTAATCGTCAGTTCACATTCTCTCTTAAATCACACAAATACGTCTGGTTCCTGATAGTCCTTGCCTCAACAAACATTACAGAAAAAATATGCAATTAAAACACACAAGACGCACACTTAGTGGCATAGGACAGTAGTCATACAGTCGATAATGATCACTATATGGCAGTAATGCCTTAAGGGTTGCAAATAGAAAATGGATGACCGAACATATCATCTTGAAACAAAATCTCCAAAAATATGTTTTAGTGAAACCAGAAGCTATACTTCACTATCAATGTAATTCATAATTTATAATTAGGTTGTGAAATTATAAAAAAAAAGTTCAAACATTATTCAAAGTAGCGCTATCAATTGTACTGATTGTATTTATCTCAATCGTTATTCAAATTGAATATCACCTTTAAAATACTGTAAATAGACAACAGATAACTCACACATGATATAAAACAGTGTGATTAGTAATATTGCACTAAACCTTAAAGTTCGGAAACATTAAAAGAAACCTAAAAACCACATGAAAACACCCATGCCATGCCATGCCATGTGGTGCTGGCTGGCTGTATATAGCCAGAAGGTTTTTGCTGCGTGCCCACCCGTTAAGGGTTTTACTGCAGGTAAGGTAGATTTCGGGATGTTGTAGGGTGAAATGTGGGTTTTTAGATTGGTGTTATTTATGAGGTTACAAGATGTACCTAGGGGTTGAAGGAACCACATGAAAACACATATATTAATGCTGCCAGAAAGATTTGTTAAGTAACTGAGAGAACACGACAACACCTGTGGAGTTAACATTAGGATACTTGGTTCAAACAAAAATAAGCTACATTTTCAAAAAGTTCAAAACTAGCGAGTGGGTGGGTGAGTTAAACAGAATAATGATGGGAAAGACGCGGCTAGAATTAAACATAATCAGATTTTAGAGAATTAAGCATAGCCAAAGTTGCACAAGTAAGCAAAAATGTCCTGTCTTAATCTGCCTTCAAAGATTCAAGGGTCAATCATTGGAGGTGTGAACGACATTTCTAAAGACAATGATAATTTATTGTTTACGTTCTTGCGAGTTGAAGAAATCTTGTGGGGAACTGTAGGATTCATTATTTCGTTGTTTAGTACCGACTTGGAAGCTGAATTTGAGAGGATTGGAGGGGTTTGTATATAAAAGGAACATGCAGTTAAATCTCCTATACTTAAACTTCTTCGTTTGTCCGGAATATATGGAACAGGTGATAATTTACGTACTCGGCGGGAGGTTCTAACTGCCACTTTGTGCATATATCTCCAAAGTTCTAGGACATCATGGGGAAGATCTTTAATGTCGTCAGAGGTTAGGTTGTAAGTTTAAACTAACTTATTGAAAGAGAACTGCTGGTCCGGAGTGAGTTTACCAATTTGCTGTGTCGCGCTTCTATCATTTGTGACCTGGGACGTTAAGTCCATATAAGGATAATTAGCCAATTATTTAAGAGTGCTTACAAAAGTCAATGAACTCGCAGTCAGCCCACAGCACAAAACATCAAATACACCGAAAACATATGCCAATATAAAACATACTATTACATTAGTACAAAAAATGCAAAAGCAGTAAGACTGAAAAAAACTATGTATTAGTAATCTGTATACATAACACAAAAAGATTGCATAATTATAACAATTTTTAACCTGAAATCAATGAACAAACAGAACTAAATTTCTAATCTTTGAGTTTTCAAAAAAAAAAAAAAAAAAAAACCGTTATTCAAGTCAGAAAAAATGAATATGGTGTTTCACCTTATTTGTTATGTCTGCTATTGAAAAAATCTGTGTGTGACAAAATTATAATTACAAAAATTATTTGTGAATTACAATATTTTACTCATGATAAAACTGATTTCATACTTGTAAAATAATCTAAAACCCGTTAGGGTCAGCTGGGAGGGTAGTTAAAATACTATTGTGATTAGACTTGAAAATGAAATTTTTAATAAAAGTAGCAATAAAATTTAAGCAAAATTAAGAGAATTTGAGGTATAAAAATTGTTATTTAACTACTGCAAAATGCAACACCCTGGTACTCCGCCATACTATTACATAAAGGTAGGGGGTTGATAGGAATTACGAGATTTACCAAGGCACAGGATTCGAAACCCGGTGCGAGACCATATGTAAAAATTGAGCATAACATTTTAACAGTACAAGGGTACCGGGAGGGAAGTTTGGAGGTACAGGTATCGAAACCATATTTCTGACCTTAAGGGTGGTAGAAGCCGGGCGCCTCGACCATATGTTGCAAATCAGGATTGTAAGGGGGTGAAGGACTTACAAACCTAATCAACAGCTGGGGGTGTAGCTACTTAAAGGATAAGGGAGAAGATGGTGGAGCTAAATAGGTCAAAGTTTAGGGACATGATTACGGTTAAATTAAAGTGATGGGTTCTCCATAACATTGACAACTATATTTTAAAGTTTGGGGAAGTCAAATCAAACAAAGCTCTCCTTTATCTTGAAGAGATAAAGGATGCAATCAAGACAAACATTGAATCAATTAAAACATAATAAATATTACCTTTTATGTAGACTAGCGGAGAGTTCTAAACAAGAGGTCGCTGGTTCACTTGATGGGTTAAGTTTTGTAGAAGTATTAACAAGTTCTATGATGAGACTTGAGCAACAGTATCCAACCTTCCAACCTTCCAACTGACTAACTGATGATTGACTAACTAACCCTGATTTGACTAACCCCTCCTTACTGGTTGTAATCGTTTAAATAGAACTGACTTCCAAAATGTCTGCTATCATACGACTCAGCGGTTCCTCAAAGAGGGTTTACGTCCTATGGTGCAATCTTGTGCAACCCAAGAATTACTCTTCTAATTTTTCTGTTGATTTAACAGAAAACATATGAGTAGGCAGGTCAATATCACTGCTTACTCTGATCACTGAGTCATCCAACCTGTCTTCTCAACTTGTTAATTCCTGCCAAAGGCTGGAGCTTTCCACGAAATGAAATGTGAACCTCCAACAATTAATATATTTCCCAAATCTTGTTCAGACCTTATACGCAACAATATATATGCGTTTATATGTGGTTCCCTGAAACGATTTTGCAATTTGGATTCTAAGCTAATTAGGCCGCAAAATCTAAAAACATCTCCAGCTTATTGCCGACTTTTTATAGTTAATAAAGGAATCCCAGGATTAATCAAAATATCAGTATTGAACAATTGAGCAACAAATGCAAGAGCATATAACACATATTACTTTTAATGGATTGAATATTTTACACCATGATCTGGTCATGACCATGTTTCATGGAAAATTATGCAATGCCTTTACAGACTTGCTTGGCTTAGTAATGTAGCATTTTTGGAGCTTTTGTCAATGTTGAAGACAGAAAGAGAACGACTCAAAAACTCCACACCTTTTGTGCTTAAAATCATCCACGTTTTAACTGCTGTTCTGACTGTCTGCTACATATACAAATATTAGAAAGTGGCAGATTAGAGAACATTCATGAATTAGAATTTGAAGTCAGGAAAAGGGCAGTGCGAGTTATATTGCACTCTAAATTAGGTTTTGCAGACCAACCCAAATTTGAGGGCGAAGTTCATTTCTTTAGAAACTCAACTTAAAGTTCAGCTGTGACAGGTATAAATGAAAATTTGATTGTACATTTCAATATCAGTTTAAAAACATTTGCTAGTGGATATCTGTGCACATCGATGAATTTTAAACTTGCGGTGTAACAATCAGAGCGCTATGTACATGGTACTGCTTGCCAGCAACAATGCATTATTTATTGCAACATGGATAAGAAATAATCAAGTCTTGTGTACTACCTATAAGCTAGTTTTAGAAGAGCTAGTAGAAGCACTTAATAAGGATTAAAGGTGAGAGAAGAGAACAGAACAAAACAATTTTCCATTAATAGTAATCTACTTCCCATGTACAAATTACCTGTTACACAGAGAGCGGGCGGAGGGGGGGGGGGTCAGACATGTTACTGTCCTGGGTAGGTTTAAACCATGTAGTGACCGGACGTGCGAGTTGCAGGATGGTGGGTGAACATTCGGTTAAGGAAAGAAGGCAGGTAGCTAGTTGCTCCTCAATGGCTGCATATTCGAGTGCAATGGCCTAGGTGCACTGCTTGTGAAATTAATTTAAGCAGGAAGTGTTGGATGAAAAAAGAATGCTAACCCAAGCAAAATTTTGGCCGGGGAGAAATTTCTTTCAGGCTAAAATAGGTGCCTTATGGTTACCGGTAATGCCCAAAAGCCTTGCGTGGTAGCCGATATCACATTAGGCGGCGTTCTCTTGGACGATAATCCGCAGGAGACCTAACCAGGGTGCTCTGATGAGATGGTAAGCTGACATAAAATCTGGTGGCTTGGCGTCTAATTTCATCCTCCACAGATAGGAGGGATCAAGCCTCTTTAAGTAACCTCACGGGTTGTTCTGTATAAAGAATAGATAATCCGAAGCCATCTATTCTGTACACGTTGGAGCAGCAGGAGGCTGGAGTGTGCAGTAATTCCCCAGACTTCATAAGCATAAAGCATAATGGGGAGGACTAAAGCCTGGAAAAGGTGTAGGTTCAGGAGAAGAGGTGTCGTGGACCACAACGTCGGGTAAAGGGAGGCCCAGACCCCGTTTGCCCGATGCGCTAACCCCCAAACGCGCTCCCTGAAAGTTAGATTGTTCAGAATCACGCCCAAGCACTTAATGGAATTCTCCCATCGTATCCTTCCCCCAGAGTAGGTGAATGAGGGGAAGCTGGCGAGAAAGCGGTACTTTGTGACTAAATGCCTTAGTTTTTCTCCAGAACGAGGGGCAATTGCCAAAGCGTGCACCAATATTGGAGGAGGTGGAGATTTCGTTGGATAGGGTTGGAGGTTATGCGTGGATGTTTGTGCAGTACAACAGAACGTCGTCAGCATATTGCGCTCCGTTGACGTTCGGTTCAGTGGCAAGATAGGCCACTTAAACGTTCTAAAAGCGTAGGGGACAAAACAGAACCTTCAGGGATTCCGCCTGCCGGTATCAGGAGCCGGTGGCCTCTTGGGAGCGATGACAGCCTTCCTGACAGGGCAACCTCCATATCACACTATATGCTCGCCCTTGCAGTGGGTGCAAGTGGGTACCTCCGTGATGTCACGCGGGCAGTCCTATTTAGGGTGAGTGCCACGGCACCTTAAGAGCGCAGGTTGCGGTGGCAAAAGTGGCTGGATCGTTTAAACCCCAGACACCTCTAGCACTGTAGGCTACCGCCAGATGACGACCCTGAGGTAACGGATGGTGTCAACATGATCTACCTTGGACTCTGTGTCACTGGGCTGCTCCACCACAACCTGGAACAGGGGGAGGGGGTCTTTGCTCCTTAGCGATCGGGAACAGGCTCGATGAGTTTCTTCACCACTGTAGGGTAATGCAGTGGCGGATGGGGTTTGCCTTGATGTACTCAACGGAGGTATCTTTGGGTAACCCAGATGTTACTCAAAGATGATGGCCTGCAGATATCACGGCCCTTATCCAGCCCGAAGTTGAAATGAGGGATTCCACGCCTCTTGAGGTTTTGGAGTAGTAGGCTGTAGTCCTCCAAGATTTTAGCCTGAAAGACAAAGCGGCTTCTCATCCGCCACACCTGCACTCCCCCGTGAGAGTATCCGACTGCCACCGCGAGTGATCCACGATGTTTGGCGGAATATGCCGACAGTGTCCTTGCTGGCCTCGGTTGGAGTTGCTCTGGTTGGGCGAGTAAGTTGAACACAAGCCACGCCCCATGCAGCAAGCCATGCTGCTCTTTTGGCTCTATGTGGGGTCAACTAACGGAACTCTCGGTCCCCCTCGCCGTCCATAGTGGGACCCAAGGATCTGAACTCCGGGTCACTCTCGTGGGCGAGGAGCAAGAAGGGTTGCATGGGTTGCTCTTACCAGAAGAGGTCGTACTCACACTTGCACGCTCGTCTTCGGAGCCTGACTCCGAGTTTCTACCTACACGTGAGATAGCCTCGCGTGAGACGCCCTTGTTGGTGGTTTGACTGGCTACTTCTAGAAGAGCAACTTTGCCATCTACGCCGTGGCGTTGTTGGCAAGGCTTACCCTTCCTGGCCACTCCAGTGTGTAGGTCGGCCGTTGCGGTTGTATCTGCTGGTCCGTTTCTGGCCGAGATTGTGGAGGGGGTGGGCGAAGAAAGATTCATATGAGGCATGGTGTGTGCTGTAGAGCAGGCAGTAAAAGCCCTGCTCTCAAAGGAGCAGCTCAACCCAATCCACCTATGGGAGCCCTTACCTGTCGGCAGCTTGCAATTAAGAGGACCGGACAATTATAATCAAGATGCTCCTTACTCGGTATCGAGGTACCGAATGGCCTAGGCCGTTAGTGGCTGCCTGTTGCCTATATGTTAACTTCTCCATTCGGGTGCTATTCCGCTCCGGTGTTGTTGGCTCGACTGTTTCACTTGGGGTGGGCAGGCTGACTGGAGTTGCTGGGTGGTACTCTGGCTGCACCATATCGGATGGCTAGCACAACTGCTAGGAGCTGCCCGGAAGCTACTGAAGATGCCGGCAAGTGGCTGTTGCAGGAAGAGAAAAGACGTCCTCGGATCCTCACTGCGAAATCCGTGTCAATATAATTAAAAACATTCGTTATTTTATGTGCACATTGAAGAATGTTCAACTTGCGGTGTAACAATTAGTACGCTAACTCTGTCCATGGTACTGTTTGCCAGCAACAGTACATTAGTTCCTGGAACATGGATAAGAAATAGTCAAATCTTGTCTACTACCTATAAGCTAGTTTTAGAAGAGCCAATAGAAGCACTTAATCAAGGTTAAAGGCGAATAGGAACAGAAGTTAAAAGATTAGTAGATTACTAACAAAATTTACCGTTAGTAGCGATCTACTTCCCATACAAAAACTACCTATTACACAGAGCTTGGGTTCTTCTGAACAAGAACTAAACTTGAAGAAAAACTTAGAGAGAGAGAGAGAGAGAGAGAGAGAGAGAGAGAGAGAGAGAGAGAGAGAGAGAGAGAGAGAGAGAGAGAGAGAGAGAGAGAGAGAGAGAGAGAGAGAGAGAGAGAGAGAGAGAGAGAGAGAGAGAGAGAGAGAGAGACGCTGTGCTTTATTTGTTTTTAGTGTAATAATATAAACTAGATTTGTTAAGCATTTCTTTTTTGATATTTTAAAAATCATATCAAATAACTGCATTTAATTGCATGACCAATTTGTAACCATTATTGAAAATTATTCTATCGTTGCCGTAGTAGTATAGAACCCATTATGCTAACATTAATAGTGCTCCTTTCATTAGTTTTAGGGCTAATGAGAGCTGGGCTGGGTTTTTGTTGTTGTTGTTGTTGTTGTGATAAAGGACTTTCTGAAACGTTTACACTACCACAGTATAAACATAAGATGGTATAAGAAACTAAAATAATGACTAAAGACAAAATATATGGTCATTGTATAATGTAAGTAAGAATGTAATATTTTTATGGGAAATGAAGTACTGAAGCAAGATTTGATACAAAATTTTGAATATTTGGCTGCTCAGATCCCGATATGACACAGTGTGAATCGGTGATATATCCACGTGGCAACACGGACGTCAACCACAGGATAATTTTTCACCAATTGTAATTACTCATCGACCTATTAAAGGAATAAGCTTTTGTGAAAATAATGTTTACAAGAGTAGAGTAAGCGGTAATTTTTTTGTGTCATTTACGTCCGCCCCAACGTTAGGTTATATCGGACGGGGAGTGAATTGGGTGAAATGGTGCTCAAATGAGTCCAGGGTCCATGGAGCTTAGAGTTACCCGACATTCGTCTTGAAGGATAAGGAAAACCCCGGAAAAACGTTATCCAGGTAACTCACCCTGACCGAGATTCGAACTCGGGACCTCTTGAACGTGAGGCAGGCATGCTACCATCTACGCTACCGAGGCGGGCAGAGTAAGCGATATATGTGCAACACACCCTTTTTCATGCGCTGAACGGAATTTCAGAGTAATCACATAGAGACCAGCTCTTAATATATTTGACTATAATTTTAAGCTTATTGTATTCTTATTTACCTATTATACGTACACGTGGAATTATGAAATACGTTCATTTATAAAAATGTATGTGTCCATTAAAATGAAGTACAAAGAAAAAGCGTTTATAAAAATTTGCTTTTGTATATCAGTGAAAAGAGTAAGTCGTGTAAGGCAACAGACTTAAATTTCATCTTTTATTTTCGCTGGTTGCAAATAACCAGAGAAAGTCATGAGATCCGCTCGAGATTTTAGTTCTCTGCCGTTACCACGCCGTTACTAATAAACACTATAAAGAGAATCGTTGCTAAGATGCCTGTTGACATAGTTGGGATTCACTGAAAAATTTGTTAGATGCTAGTAGTGTTCAAGATATAAAATTTTAATAGCCGGTACGATCGGGGAAATTTCAGAAGTTTATTGGTTACGTGTATAAATCAACCGTGTATAAGTGTGCAAGAGCAGTGCGATAGCTTAAAAATAATATTCTGCAATCAATATGGGGAAGAAAAAAGGTAAGAACGATTGAAATTTGTTAGTTCATTTAGTATGTAAAAAAAGATTACTCATTAATGTAGTGGGGTTTGCTTTATTTACAAATTAGTGCAGGTTTGCTGCAAGTATATTCCTTCCATGCTTGCCGTGTAGAGGAGCAGTACAACTAGTCTGAAAATAAGGAGTAAATGGAAGTCTCTTTTTCCAGTTTTTTTTTTTTTTTTCCTAGGTGTAAAAGAGTGAATGGCGTAAAAGTTATGTTGTATTGCATAGTTCACGGTAATGGTAATGGCAAATTAGTTCTTTTTGGCATCGTAAATTACTTTTTTAAACTCGAATGACTTGTGGATTTTATTACAACACTTAAGCCTGTGATTGAGTATTTGAGGAGTGCGTAATTATAAAATGATCACATTACTGCTCAAATCTCCGAGTACGCCCTTCTAATGAACAGCAATCCACGAATTCCTTATGCTTATAGCTAAAAGCGCCATGATGGAACTTGCACGAGCTGTACTTGCATATTGCACAACCTACCAAGCTATACACGTAAATAACAAGTATAGCTCAATATATTGAGGATCCAAGGCGTAGTCGAGGGATAATGTTTAAGTAGAGAAATGTAGCTCAGATCTAAAGAACTCCAACTCTTAGCAAACGTAGTTCGGCTATTGGGTTTAGGCTCTTATTCCCAAGTACTAGCGCATGCGTGTTAGGTGAAATATGGACCGGTGATGTGCATACGGGCAACTTAGAGAGGGTGGTCCCTATTCATATTCATTTATTGTATCCGTAAATCATACAACTCATGATGTGGAATTGTCAAATTACTAACTACACAAAAAATAAGAATTACAATAAAGTAAGCATAATAACCAAATTAATACTTGAAATTTACATTCCTTTTATTCCTACCCTACGTCATTTAAATACTCTTCTACTGATTAGTAACACTTTTGTAACAGATACTTCTTTGATGTGTTTTTAAACTTTGTGAAGGACTCGATGTTTTTTATTTCAATTGGAAGTTTATTGTAGATATGAATTCCGTTGAATTTAAAACTGTGCTCATACACAATGCGCCGTATATTTGTGTAAATTGTAACCGAGGAATGATACATTTTTGTCATCTGGTGTAACTATTATATAGCCCTGAGCTCTTTGGTAGTACTTTCGCTGTAAATTGTATTTTAGAAAACTGTGAATATGTGAATAACAGACATGAATAATTATAATTTATATATCTAAATATATAATTATTTGGTGAAGATGCATTATGACGGCGTAGATTTATGTTGCTATGAAATGACGTCACGGAAACAAGTTGTTGCCAACTGCCGTATATTTGTGTAAATTGTAACCGAGGAATGATACATTTTTGTCATCTGGTGTAACTATTCTATAGCCCTGAGCTCTTTGGTAGTACTTTCGCTGTAAATTGTATTTTAGAAAACTATGAATATGTGAATAACAGACATGAATAATTATAATTTATATATCTAAATATATAATTATTTGGTGAAGATGCATTATGATGGCGTACAGTTATGTTGCTATGGAATGACGTCACGGAAACAAGTTGTTGCCAACTGCGGAGCTCTGATATATGCGAATTCAGAGAAACTTTGTCAACACATTTTATTTTGCTTGTTATAAACTAGCGATACAGTAATGGTAATATTGCATAGTAAGCTTTGTTATTATTAATATTATTATTATTAATATTAAAATCATCGTTCATTTTCTCATTCTTATCCTTATGATCATCATCATCACCTATCAATGCCTGCCTCAGTAGCGTAGATGGTAGCATGTCTACCTCACGTTAGAGAGGTCCCGTGTTTGAATCTCAGTAAGGCTGAGTTACCTGGATAAGGTTTTTCCAGGGTTTTCCCTTATCCTGAAAGATGAATGTCGGGTTAGTATAAGCTCTATGGACTCTGGGCTCATATAGCATCATTTCTTCCATTCAATTCAATGTCCATATGGTTTAACTTTGGAGGACGTAAAGTAAAAAAAAAAAAATTTTCTATAATAATAATAATTGCCGACAGCCCAATTGGAATTTCTGCGCTGCAAATTTTGGCTGTCAAGAACAATTATGAATTACTTTCTTGGAAGTGTTGAAAACAGTGTTGTTATGATAAATTAACTTTAAAGAGAGTCGATTAAAGACACTAGACAACACTTACTTTTAAATTTTTCCGGAACTAGTTTCAGAGGCTTTGCCTCTATCATCGGCCGGCTCTCGAATGAATGATTATATAATTTATATGAATGATTATATAAATAACAGCTTTTATATATAACAAATGTGTCATAATTACTGATAGTAAAATTGTTGGAGTTACTCCAAGAATAACTTCGCCGTCAAATTTTTTTTAAGGAATTACAGCTCACTCAAGAAACAACAGTAATCACTACCCAACAAAGAAACTCTTTTTCATACCTCTTTCCAAAAATATGTTTTAGTGAAACCCGAAGCTATACTTCTCTATCAATGTAATTCATAATTTATAATTAGGTTGTGAAATTATAAAAAAGTTCAAACATTATTCAAAGTAGCGCTATCAATTGTACTGATTGTATTTATCTCAATCATTATTCAAATTGAATATCACCTTTAAAACACTGTAAATAGACAACAGATAACTTACACATGATATAAAACAGTGTGATTAGTAATATTGCACTAAACCTTAAAGTTCGGAAACATTAAAAGAAACCTAAAAACCACATGAAAACACCCATGCCATGCCATACCATGTGGTGCTGGCTGGCTGTATATAGCCAGAAGGTTTTTGCTGCGTGCCCACCCGTTAAGGGTTTTACTGCAGGTAAGGTAGATTTCGGGATGTTGTAGGGTGAAATGTGGGTTTTTAGATTGGTGTTATTTATGAGGTTACAAGATGTACCTAGGGGTTGAAGGAACCACATGAAAATACATATATTAATGCTGCCAGAAAGATTTGTTAAGTAACTGAGAGAACACGACAACACATGTGGAGTTAACATCAGGATACTTGGTTCAAACAAAAATAAGCTACATTTTCAAAAAGTTCAAAACAAGCTAGTGGGTGGGTGACTTAAACAGAATAATGATGGGAAAGACGCGGCTAGAATTAAACATAATCAGATTTTAGAGAATTAAGCATAGTCAAAGTTGCACAAGTAAGCAAAAATGTCTTGTCTTAATCTGCCTTCAAAGATTCCAGGGTCAATCATTGGAGGTGTGAACGACATTTCTAAAGACAATGGTAATTTATTGTTTACGTTCTTGCGAGTTGAAGAAATCTTGTGGGGAACTGTAGGATTCATTATTTCGTTGTTTAGTACCGACTTGGAAGCTGAATTTGAGAGGATTGGAGGGGTTTGTATATAAAAGGAACATGCAGTTAAATCTCCTATACTTAAACTTCTTCGTTTGTCCGGAATATATGGAACAGGTGATAATTTACGAACTCGGCGGGAGGTTCTAACTGCCACCTTGTGCATATATCTCCAAAGTTCTAGGACATCATGGGGAAGATCTTTAATGTCGTCAGAGGTTAGGTTGTAAGTTTAAACTAACTTATTGAAAGAGAACTGCTGGTCCGGAGTGAGTTTACCAATTTGCTGTGTCGCGCTTCTATCATTTGTGACCTGGGACGTTAAGTCCATATAAGGATAATTAGCCAATTATTTAAGAGTGCTTACAAAAGTCAATGAACTCGCAGTCAGCCCACAGCACAAAACATCAAATACACCGAAAACATATGCCAATATAAAACATACTATTATATTAGTACATAAAATGCAAAAGCACTCATGATAAAACTGATTTCATACTTGTAAAATAATCTAAAACCCGTTAGAGTGGGCTGGGAGGGTAGTTAAAGTACTATTGTGTTTAGACTTGAAAATGAAATTCTTAATAAAAGTAGCAATAAAATGTAAGCAAAATTAAGAGAATTTCAGGTATAAAAATTGTTATTTAACTACTGCAAAATGCAACACCCTGGTACTCTGCCATACTATTACATAAAGGTAGGGGGTTGATAGGAATTACGAGAGTTACCAAGGTACAGGATTCGAAACCCGGTGCGAGACCATATGTAAAAATTGAGCATAACATTATAACAGTACAAGGGTACAGGGAGGGAAGTTTGGAGGTACAGGTATCGAAACCATATTTCTGACCTTAAGGGTGGTAGAAGCCGGGCGCCTCGACCATATGTTGCAAATTAGGATTGTAAGGGGGTGAAGGACTTACAAACCTAATCAACAGCTGGGGGTGTAGCTACTTAAAGGAGAAGGGAGAAGATGGTGGAGCTAAATAGGTCAAAGGTTAGGGACATGATTACGGTTAAATTAAAGTGATGGGTTCTCCATGACATTGACAAATATATTTTAAAGATTGGAGAAGTCAAATCAAACAAAGCTCTTCTTTATCTTGAAGAGATAAAGGATGCAATCAAGACAAACATTGAATCAATTAAAACATAATAAATATTACCTTTTATGTAGACTAGCGGAGAGTTCTGAACAAGAGGTCGCTGGTTCATTTGATGGGTTATGTTTTGTAGAAGTATTAACAAGTTCTATGATGAGACTTGAGCAACAGCATCCAACCTTCCAACTAACTGACTAACTGATGATTGATTAACTAACCCTGATTTGACTAACCCCTCCTTACTGGCTGTAATCGTTTAGAACTGACTTCCAAAATGTCTGCTATCATACGACTCAGCGGTTCCTCAAAGAGGGTTACATCTTATGGTGCAATCTTGTGCAACCCAGGAATTACTCTTCTTAATTTTTCTTGTTGATTTAACAGAAAACATGAGCAGCAGGTCAATATCACTGCTTACTCTGATCACTGAGTCATCCAACCTGTCGTCTCAACTTGTTAATTCCTGCCAAAGCCTGGAGCTTACCACGAAATGAAATGTGAACCTCCAACCTTTAAAATATTTCCCAAATCTTGTTCAGACCTTAAACGCAACAATATATATGCGTTTATATGTGGTTCCCTGAAACGATATTGCAATTTGGATTCTAAGCTAATTAGGCCGCAAAATCTAAAAAAATCTCCAGCTTATTGCCGACTTTTTATAGTTAATAAAGGAATCCCAGGATTAATCAAAATATCAGTATTGAACAATTGAGCAACAAATGCAAGAGCATATAACACATATTACTTTTAATGGAATGAATATTTTACACCATGATCTGGCCATGACCATGTTTCATGGAAAATTATGCAATGCCTTTACAGACTTGCTTGGCTCAGTAATGTAGCATTTTTGGAGCTTTTGTCAATGTTGAAGACAGAAATAGAGCGATTCAAAAACTCCACACCTTTTGTGCTTAAAATCCACCATGTTTTGATCTGCTGTTCTGAATGTCTGCTACATATACAAATATTAGAAAGTGGCAGATTAGAGAACATTCATGAATTAGAATTTGAAGTCAGGAAAAGGGCAGTGCGAGTTATATTGCACTCTAAATTAGGTTTTGCAGACCAACCCAAATTTGAGGGCGAAGTTCATTTCTTTAGAAACTCAACTTAAAGTTCAGCTGTGACAGGTATAAATGAAAATTTGATTGTACATTTCAATATCAGTTTAAAAACATTCGCTAGTGGATATCTGTGCACATCGATGAATTTTAAACTTGCGGTGCTAACAATTAGAGTTTTCTGTACATGGTACTGCTTGCCAGCAACAATGCATTATTTATTGCAACATGGATAAGAAATAATCAAGTCTTGTGTACTACCTATAAGCTAGTTTTAGAAGAGCTAGTAGAAGCACTTAATAAGGATTAAAGGTGAGAGAAGAGAACTTAGAAGAAAACAATTTCCCATTAATAGTAATCTACTTCCCATGCAAAAATTACCTGTTACACAGAGAGCGGGCAGGAGGGGGGGGGGGGGGGGGTCAGACATGTAACTGTCCTGGGTAGGTTTAAACCATGTAGTGACCGGACGTGCGAGTTGCAGGTAGGTGGGTGAACATTCGGTTAAGGAAAGAAGGCAGGTAGCTAGTTGCTCCTCAATGGCTGCATATTCGAGTGCAATGGCCATAGGTGCACTGCTTGTGAAATTAATTTAAGCAGGAAGTGTTGGATGAAAAAAGAATGCAACCCAAGCAAAATTTTGGCCGGGGAGAAATTTCTTTCAGGCTAAAATAGGTGCCTTATGGTTACCGTAATGCCCAAAAGCCTTGCGTGGTAGCCGATATCACATTAGGCGGCGTTCTCTTGGACGATAATCGCAGGAGACCTAACCAGGGTGCTCTGATGAGATGGTAAGCTGACATAAAATCTGGTGGCTTGGCGTCTAATTTCATCCTCCACAGATAGGAGGGATCAAGCCTCTTTAAGTAACCTCACGGGTTGTTCTGTATAAAGAATAGATAATCCGAAGCCATCTATTCTGTACACGTTGGAGCAGCAGGAGGCTGGAGTGTGCAGTAATTCCCCAGACTTCATAAGAAAGCATAATAGGGAGGACTAAAGCCTGAAAAGGTGTAGGTTCAGGGGAAGAGGTGTCGTGGACCACAACGTCGGGTAAAGGGAGGCCCAGGCCCGTTTGCCCGATGCGACAACCCCCGAACGCGCTCCCCGAAGTTAGATTGTTCAGATCACGACCCAAGTACTTAATGGAATTCTCCCATCGTATCCTTCCCCCAGAGTAGGTGAATGAGGGGAACTGGCGAGAAAGCGACACTTTGTGACTAAATGCCTTAGTTTTTCTCCAGACCGAGGGGCAATTGCCAAAGCGTGCACCAATATTGGAGGAGGTGGAGATTTCGCTGGGATTAGGGGTTGAAGGTTATGCGTGGATGTTTGTGCAGTACATCAGAACGTCGTCAGCATATTGCGCTCTGTGGCGTTCGGTTCAGTGGCAAAATAGGCCACTTAAACGTTCTAAAGCGTAGGGGACAGAACAGAACCTTCAGGGATTCCGCCTGCCGGTATCAGGAGCGGTGGCCTCTTGGGAGCGATGACAGCCTTCCTGACAGGGCAACCTCCATATCCACACTATATGCTCGCCCTTGCAGTGGGTGCAAGTGGGGTACCTCCGTGATGTCACGCGGGCAGTCCTGTTTAGGATTGAGTGCCACGGCACCTTAAGAGCGCAGGTTGCGGTGGCAAAAGTGGCTGGATTGTTTAAACCCAGACACCTCTAGCACTGTAGGCTACCGCCAGATGACGACCCTGAGGTAACGGATGGTGTCAACATAATCTACCTTGGACTCTGGGTCACTGGCCTGCTCCACCACAACTGGAACAGGGGGAGGGGGGTATTTGCTCCTTAGCGATCGGGAACAGGCTCGATGAGTTTCTTCACCACTGTAGGGTAATGCCGTGGCGGATGAGGTTTGCGTTGATGTAATCAACGGAGGTATCTTTGGGTAACCCAGAGGTTACCCAAAGATGATGGCCTGCAGATATCACGGCCCTTATCCAGCCCGAAGTTTGAAATGAGGGATTCCCAAGCCTCTTGAGGTTTTGGAGTAGTAGGCTGTAGTCCTCCAAGATTTTAGCGTGAAAGACAAAGCGGCTTCTGTTCCGCCACACCTGCACTCCCCGTGAGAGTAGCCGACTGCCACCGCGAGTGATCCACGATGTTTGGCGGAATATGCCGACAGTGTCCTTGCTGGCTTCGGTTGGAGTTGCTCTCGTTGGGCGAGTAAGTTGACCACAGGCCACGCCCCATGCAGCAAGCCATGCTGCTCTTTTGGCTCTATGTGAGGTCAACTAACGGAACTCGCTTTCCATAGAGGGACCCAAGGATCTGAACTCCGGGTCACTCTCGTGGGCGAGGAGCAAGAAGGGTTGCATGGGTTGCTCTTACCAGAAGAGGTCGTACTCACACTTGCACGCTCGTCTTCGGAGCCTGACTCCGAGTTTCTACCTACACGTGAGATAGCCTCGCGTGAGACGCCCTTGTTGGTGGTTTGACTGGCTACTTCTAGAAGAGCAACTTTGCCATCTACGCCGTGGCGTTGTTGGCAAGGCTTACGCTTCCTGGCCACTCCAGTGTGTAGGTCGGCCGTTGCGGTTGTATCTGCTGGTCCGTTTCTGGCCGAAATTGTGGAGGGGGTGGCGAAGAAGGATTCATATGAGGCATGGTGTGTGCTGTCGAGCAGGCAGTAAAAGCCCTGCTCTCAAAGGAGCAGCTCAACCCAAACCACCTATGGGAGCCCTTACCTGTCGGCAGCTTGCAATTAAGAGGACCGGACAATTTAAATCAAGATGCTCCTTACTCGGTATCGAGGTACCGAATGGCCTAGGCCGTTAGTGGCTGCCCTGTTGCCTATATGTTAACTTCTCCATTCGGGTGCTATTCCGTTCCGGTGTTGTTGGCTCAACTGTATCACTTAGGGTGGGCAGGCTGACTGGAGTTGCTGGGTGGTACTCTGGCTGCACCATATCGGATGGCTAGCACAACTACTAGGGGCTGCCCGGAAGCTACTCAAGATGCCGGCAATTGGCTGTTGCAGGAAGAGAAGAGACGTCCTGGGATCCTCACTGCGAAATCCGTGTCAATATAATTAAAAACATTCGTTATTTTATGTGCACATTGATGAATTTTCAACTTGCGGTGTAACAATTAGTCGCTAACTCTGTCCATGGTACTGTTTGCCAGCAACAGTGCATTAGTTACTGGAACATGGATAAGAAATAGTCAAATCTTGTCTACTACCTATAAGCTAGTTTTAGATGAGCCAATAGAAGCACTCAATTAAGGTTAAAGGCGAATAGGAACAGAAGTTAAAAGATTAGTAGATTACTTACAAAATTTACCGTTA
>CM060952.1:74758054-74890554 GCA_030765055.1 Mantis religiosa
TAAGAAACTAAAATAATGATTAAAGACAAAATATGTGGTCATTGTATAATGTAAGTAAGAATGTAATATTTTTATGGGAAATGAAGTACTGAAGCAAGATTTGATTCAAAATTTTGGATATTTGGCTGCTCAGATCCCGATATGACACAGTGTGAATCGGTGAGATATCCATGTGGCAGCACGGACGTCAATCACAGGATAATTTTTCACCAATTATAATTCCTCATCGAGGAATAAGCTTTTGTGAAAATAATGTTTACAAGAGTAGAGTAAGCGATAATTTTTTGTGTGTCATTTACGTCCGCCCCAACGTTAAGTTATATCGGACGGGGAATGAATTGGGTGAGATGGTGCTCAAATGAGTCCAGGGTCCATGGAGCTTAGAGTTACCCGACATTCGTCTGGAAGGATAAAGGAAAACCCCGGAAAAACGTTATCCAGGTAACTCACCCTGACCGAGATTCGAACTCGGGACCTCTTGAACGTGAGGCAGACATGCTACCATCTACGCTACCGAGGCGGGCAGAGTAAGCGATATATGTGCAACACACCCTTTTTCATGCTTTGAACGGAATTTCAGAGTAATCACATAGAGACCAGCTCTTAATATATTTGACTATAGTTTTAAGCTTATTGTATTCTTATTTACCCATTATACGTACACGTGGAATTATGAAATACGTTCATTTATAAAAATGTATGTGTCCATTAAAATGAAGTACAAAGAAAAAGCGTTTATAAACATTTGCTTTTGTATATCAGTGAAAAGAGTAAGTCGTGTGAGGCAACAGACTTAAATTTCATCTTTTATTTTCGCTGGTTGCAGATAACCAGAGAAAGTCATGAGATCCGCTCGAGATTTTAGTTCTCTGCCGTTACTAATAAACACTATAAAGAGAATCGTTGCTAAGATACCTGTTGACATAGTTGGGATTCACTGAAAAATTTCTTAGAGGCTAGTGATATCAAATATCAAATTTTCAAAGCCGGTACGATCAAGATCAGTGCGATAACTTACAAATAATTTTCTGCAAACAATATGGGGAAGAAAAAAGGTAAGAACAACGAATGTTAGTTTATTTAGTATGTAAAAAAGATTACTCATTAATGTAGTGGGGTTTGCTTTATTTACAAATTAGTGCAGGTTTGCTGCAACTATATTCCTTCCATGCTTGCCGTGTAGAGGAGCAGTACAACTAGTCTGAAAATAAGGAGTAAATGGAAGTCCCTTTTTCCAGTTTCTTTTTTTTTTCCTAGGTGTAAAAGAGTGAAGGGCGTAAAAGTTATGTTGTATTGCATAGTTCACGGTAATGGTAATGGCAAATTAGTACTTTTTGGCATCGTAAATTACTTTTTTAAACTCGAATGACTTGTGGATTTTATTACAACACTTAAGCCTGTGATTGAGTATTTGAGGAGTGCGTAATTATAAAATGATCACATTACTGCTCAAATCTCCGAGTACGCCCTTCTAATGAACAGCAATCCACGAATTCCTTATGCTTATAGCTAAAAGCGCCATGATGGAACTTGCACGAGCTGTACTTGCATATTGCACAACCTACCAAGCTATACACGTAAATAACAAGTATAGCTCAATATATTGAGGATCCAAGGCGTAGTCGAGGGATAATGTTTAAGTAGAGGAATGTAGCTCAGATCTAAAGAACTCCAACTCTTAGCAAACGTAGTTCGGCTATTGGGTTTAGGTTCTTATTCCCAAGTACTAGCGCATGCGTGTTAGGTGAAATATGGACCGGTGATGTGCATACGGGCAACTTAGAGAGGGTGGTCCCTATTCATATTCATTTATTGAATCCGTAAATCATACAACTCATGATGTGGAATTGTCAAATTACTAACTACACAAAAAATAAGAATTACAATAAAGTAAGCATAATAACCAAATTAATACTTGAAATTTACATTCCTTTTATTCCTACCCTACGTCATTTAAATTCTCTTCTACTGATTAGTAACACTTTTGTTTCAAATACTTCTTTGATAGTTTTTAAACTTTGTGAAGGACTCGATGTTTTTTATTTCAATTGGCAGTTTATTGCAGATATGAATTCCGTTGAATTTAAAACTGTGCTCATACACAATGCGCCGTATATTTGTGTAAATTGTAACCGAGGAATGATACATTTTTGTCATCTGGTGTAACTATTATATAGCCCTGAGCTCTTTGGTAGTACTTTCGCTGTAAATTGTATTTTAGAAAACTGAATATTTGAATAACAGACATGAATAATTATAATTTATATATCTAAATATATAATTATTTGGTGAAGATGCATTATGACGGCGTAGATTTATGTTGCTATGAAATGACGTCACGGAAACAAGTTGTTGCCAACTGCCGTATATTTGTGTAAATTGTAACCGAGGAATGATACATTTTTGTCATCTGGTGTAACTATTCTATAGCCCTGAGCTCTTTGGTAGTACTTTCGCTGTAAATTGTATTTTAGAAAACTATGAATATGTGAATAACAGACATGAATAATTATAATTTATATATCTAAATATATAATTATTTGGTGAAGATGCATTATGATGGCGTACAGTTATGTTGCTATGGAATGACGTCACGGAAACAAGTTGTTGCCAACTGCGGAGCTCTGATATATGCAAATTCAGAGAAACTTTGTCAACACATTTTATTTTGCTTGTTATAAACTAGCGATACAGTAATGGGAATAGTGCATAGTAAGCTTTGTTATTATTATTATTATTATTATTATTATTATTATTATTATTATTATTATTATTATTATTATTATTATTATTATTATTATTATTATTATTATTATTATTATTATTAATATTAATATTAAAATCATCGTTCATTTTCTCATTCTTATCCTTATGATCATCATCACTTATCAGTAGCGTAGATGGTAGCATGTCTGCCTCACGTTAGAGAGGTCCCGTGTTTGAATCTCAGTCAGGCTGAGTTACCTGGATAAGGTTTTTCCAGGGTTTTCCCTTATCCTGAAAGATGAATGTCGGGTTAGTATAAGCTCTATGGACCCTGGGCTCATATAGCATCATTTCTTCCATTCCATTCAATGTCCATATGGTTTAACTTTGGAGGACGTAAATTAAAAAATTTTTTTTTTCTATAATAATAATAATTGCCGACAGCCCAATTGGAATTTCTGCGCTGCAAATTTTGGCTGTCAAGAACAATTATGAATGATTATATAAATAACAGCTTTTATATATAACAAATTTGCCATAATTACTGATAGTAAAATTGTTGGAGTTACTCCAATTTTGATGTAACCCATGGCCTTACAAGAATAACTTCGCCGTCAAATTTTCTTTAAGGAATTACAGCTCACTCAAGAAACAACAGTAATCACTACCCAACAAAGAAACTCTTTTTCATACCTCCGTGATGAAAGTAGGTGATTCTTAGGAAAAAGGTGCACATATTTTGAAAATTGCCACAGAAATCTCCTATCATGTCAGGTTTAAAGATAGGAAGAAATTTATGTTCTCATCTACGAGGTTTCAGATAAAATATGTTATAGTTTTTATTGTGATATAATGGTATAGTACCATATATCATGGTTAATTAAGATTAATTCAAAATGTTCAATAATATTTGGACTATATATTTAATGAACATACCAGTAACTGTGCTTAAAAGTTATTTGGTTCCTAGTGTTAAGCAGTTGGCAATGAAGCCATTCGCTCTCTTGCACTCCAGTATTTTGATGTTATTTTGTATGTTGACTAAGGTTGGGCAGCGGAGTAGGTAGTTTCCATCCCTATCTTCTTTTTAGTGTACAGAAAGGATGTGGAGGGTATCGCACTATACGAATCCTGAATGAGTGTTTATTGAGACAGTCAAAAGTTAGAAGTCTAAAAGTTGGTGCAGAGGATTTTCTTGGTAGTGTTCTGATTCTATTATGCTGCTCCATAAGATTTTCCCATTTTTTTCTTTTTATTTGTAATATATTATCTTTAAATTGTTATTATATGTTGATATAATTATTCTTTTGATAGAGTGAACTAGGGTTAGGATTTAGATGACTTTACATCTTTTTCAGGTAAGCCTAAATTATAAGTGAGTTACATATAAATGTTTCATAGTAAAATGCATTAATAATATAATATGCATTATATTATTATTAATATTAATTATAATGCATAATATCTGTTAGATCATTTTTTGCACATTTTGTCAATTTAGTGGGATAAACACTTTTAGTGGTTTTATTGCATTTTTGGACATTTTTAATACTATTGGGTATTTTTGTTATAATTAAGCATTTTAAAATATATATAATTTACTTTGTTTTCAAGAACAAAGCAGCATATCTGATCTTTACGGTTAATTATTTAGTAAATTGTTTTACTTTGCCCCAAATAGTCCTAGAGATAAAATTCCCTTTGGTTCCATGAAATTGGACAAAGACTACATTCCTCCCCTTCTATAGACTGCTAATGAACTTGCCCATTAGGAACCCTCACTTACTTCACAAGTAGCAGGTAGCTGCATTGGTAAAGCAGAAGAGTCAAAGCTCATTGTGTTTGCAAATCTTTTCTAAATAGCAGTGCAGTGAGGTGTCTTTTAAACAGTGTAAAGAACAGTGGTGTGAAGTTGACAAATCATTATGCCTAAACTAAAACAAAGTACTGGGAATAAATTAAATAATTTTGTTAGGCTTTATGATGGAAAAGTTTTCTCCACAGATGGGAATATACTTTTCTGCAAGTTACGTGAAGTACAAGTGGCAGCTGTAAAGACGTTTACTATAGATCAGCATGTGAAGAGAGAAGAACACATTCAAAGAGTATGGCTGCTTAAAGCTAAAAGAACAACACACCAAATGTTTCCTGGTGAAGCTTGCTCTTCTTTAGGTTCACCTTTCTTTGAAGAGCTCTGTGAAGCATTTATTTGTGCTGATACTCCTTTGAACAAAGTGAGTAATCCAAAGCTATGCACTTTTCTAGAAAAGCATACTGGAAGGTCTATACCAGACTCAACATTAAGGAAGAATTACTTGAGTAAATGCTTCCATTAAACAATACAAAAAAAAAAAAAAATGGGTAAGCTAGATGAAACTTTTGACTCGCTAGGCCATTATGTGGCAAATGTGGTGAGCACTGGAGGACGGTCCAAGAGAACAATTCCTAATAAATTGTGAACAGTTGGAAAAAGTTAATTTTTCAACAGTTAACAGTGTTTGACAGGTCTTTGGATTTAATATATCCCAATAGCATTCAACATGACAATGTATTCTTGTTCGATGCTGCATCATATATGGTAAATACTGCTAATTCTCTTCCAACTCTTCACTCGAAAATAGTGCATATAACTTGCCTAGCACACGTCTTACACCGAGTTGTGGAGGAATGGTGAACTCAGTTTCTTGAAGTTGATCGTCTAATAGGATGCATCAAGGTCTTCTTAAATGCACCTTCACAAGTTGCAACATTCAAGTCTGAGACTCCTGAAGTTCTTTTGCCTCCTTCACCAGTTGTGACCAGATGGGGAACCTGGATAGTAGCTACTACTATCTACACTGTACTACTACAGTGAAAACAGTGAAGTATGAAAATAATATGTTTGATAGTGATGTGGCCTTCATCAAACTCATGCAGGAACTTCTTTTAGACAGTGAACTTACAGGGCAACTTTTGTATATAAGGTCAAATATTGGATTTCCTACTTGGTACTATTACGTGCACCTCGGCAGTTAAGTTAGTAACAAAAGACTTGGTGAAAAAAGTGGCAAGTGACTTAGAAAATGCGTAAGTGGGGAAGGATGTAGCGAAAAATGAATGTTTTGAACAAAGATAAAGGTTTTGCTTACATTGTCATCACTTGCAAATGTTCTATCAGGTGAGAAATTTTCTCTTGTAAATTTACCAAGAGACTTAGAAGCAAGTGTCTTAATTTACTTTTAAGTATGCTCCTCTCATCTCAGTGCAAATGGAAAGGAACTTCTCATGAACAGTAGCATATTTGCTAACAAAATAAAATAGGAAACATTAAGAAGTTGGTTACCCGTGTAAATGTTTAAAATAAACTTATTTGATGATTTATATTATTTAATGTTATTTTTTGAAGTTTACCCTAAAAAAATATTTGCAATTTAAAGGACATTTTTTTACATTTTATAGGGCATTTTTTGAGATTTTAGATTGAGATTTATAGGTCATTATTGCGTTTTTTAAAGTACACTTTTAAGTATTTTAAGGGCTTTAAAATCCTAGCCCTAGTGATAACTTACTGGCTCAAATGAATTTCATGCAATTTTACTGCCTTTTTTGGGGCTAGAAAGTCAGCGGTTTCATTACCAAGTATTCCGCAGTGTGTTGGTGTCCACTGAAGTATACTCCTGCACAGGAGAGAAAATCTCCGAGGGGTGAGATGCAGGGGGGGTTGGAGAAGGTTCCCACACCACAAATTTATGACACCCCATGTCAATACAGTTACAGATCATTCAAAAACATTCTGACGGCTTCTACTTTTGTGAATGCATCTTCCCGGTTTTAGTGTACAGAGTGAATAGGGCGCATGTTTTTTTAACAGTCTGCTCCTTGTGTAGCATGCGTTTTCTGCCACACATTCGCTGTCCTTGTCCCACTGTGTAACACAGGACATTCCTTTGAGGGACCTTCTTTGCGTTGCTGGACTATATTAATCTTTTATTTAAATTAACTGCTTTATGATTTTACAGCATTCAGCAATATTTAGTTTTTAGGTGCTATATCAGATGTTATGGATGTTATAGCGGTTTTAGAGTCTGATAATTATACAACTTTTTCATATTTATTTGATAGATTTTGTAAACTCTGAAGGATTGCCAAAATTTCTCCATCAAAATTCGTAGACTTCAAACTTAGTTTTTAGTAGAAAAAGAAGAGTGGGCATATTGCACCAGTGTCACTACCACCATTATTTGGTCAGCGGAATTATTGGTGTAAACATGTAGGCATTTTAGTTAATTGATGGAAAGTAATAATTTCTTCATACTAGCCGTATATAGGCTAAGGTTTTTCATGTTGACTCTATGTAGCCATTTATTGGCAAGATATCTTAAATTTATTCTTTCTAGTGTCATTTGTTTCTGGACACATGAAGAGCTTTTTATATTTTGTAAATTCTTCAGCTAAGTGTAAATAGTGTTCAATATCAAACAGTTCTAAAGTGTTGATACTTGTTTCTAAATTTTCTTTTAAGGAAATTTTAATTTTTGTTTGATTTCTCTGACTTTAGTAAGAAAACTTCGTTTATTATGCTTAAAAGTGCTTGATAGCATGTAATTACCTCTTGTACTGCTGTCTGCTTTCGCTCGCAAGAAACCCACAATAATCCCCCATCATTGAGTCCTTTTGAACTGGTACCTCTTCTCCATGATGGAAATGCCCAGATGAAACCGTTTCCCTTGTTCATTACTATCATCACCCCGATTTTCCTGTAAAAAGTCTAAAAAAGTCTAAACCCACAATAATCCCCCATCATTATTGAGTCCTTTTGAACTGGTACCTCTTCTCCATGATGGAAATGCCCAGATGAAACCGTTTCCCTTGTTCATTACTATCATCACCCCGATTTTCCTGTAAAAAGTCTAAACGTTAGTGGAGGAAATAGCATTTCAACAAATCTGAGACCAAAGTTATATAATTTTTTCCTTTGTGTTTTCAAGAAAAACGTGCACAGCCCCTCTAAATGATTTGCCAAGTTGTTACTTCCACCTTTGGTACAATTTCTGAAACATTTCGCACTCTACGAGTTTGTAGATTTGGGGTCCAACAAAAATTCCTTCTTTTAATTTTGTGTAAGCTAACTGTGGAAACTGTCCTGCATTTGGTGTAGTGGGCTAAGGCAGTGTACCTTGGCTCCTGGCCACGGAAAGAGTTCTCCTTAATATATCTCCACAAAATAAAAAATCTTCTAAAATCTAATCTAATATTTGAAATCTCCCCCCCCCCCCCACGAACAAACTGTGAACCATTTAATCTTTGAGCGTAATCTTGTTAGACAAAGAAAGGGAAAATCTAAAGAAAGCAATAACAATGACTGGTGGACACTGGACACTAGAAAAAAAGGAACTTATACAAAAACACACCAAAAGTTTCAGTATATTTCTAAACATCAACTTGGATAATCTGTAAATAGTCAAGTAGGATGTAAATATTTATATTAGTTTGTAGAATTGTAAGTCTCGAGGAAATCTGATAATATATAAATCAATATTGAAAACAAAACTTAATGTAACTGTGCACTGAAGCGTATAGTATTACTCACAATGTAATGGAATATGCTGTATAATAAATAAAAAAATGCGCACGCCCACACACACATGCACACACGTGTGCGCACGCACACACACACACACACACACACACACACACACACACACACACACACAAGTAAAGGAAACTAACAAAACCAACAGTGAACACTTCTACTTATGGCCTGAACAGCTTAACCTCACACGTTATCAACTTATTGCCACTGGAACTGAAAGGCTGCAGGAACATAAAAGGTTTTAAAAGGGAAGTTGCTGAAAATTTAATGGCATATTTTGATAGCTGATAAACTGTCACTCATTTATAGCTGGTTTGATTAGCTGAGCTGGTTAAAAATTATATGTATTTAATGTTTCATAGAATATGTAGTTTCTTTTTTTTTAATGTTCTTTGTTACTATTATTTCTTGAGTTATAGTGAGTGTTTGTATGTTTGTTTTATATGTTATTTTTGTACGGTAATTCATTCCTACTGTAAAAATGTAATATAAGTATTGTTAAGGACTGTTTGCCATCATTTTATATATATATATTTTTTTTATTGTTCCCTAGCATGAGCTATGGCTCTGGGGACCTTTTCAGATAACAATAAATAAATGTTCTTGTTTGTAGCATCTGAGAACTTATTTGAATACAAGCAAATTAAATTGATTCGTAGCATGTGATGTCATCCGAGAACTTTCATTCGAATGCAGGCAAGTGTTCTCGATTCGCAGCATATGATGTCATCCGAGTGATTTCTTCCCAGAACTTGGATTGAATGAAAGTTTTGATTCTTCAGAGTATTCGAATACAGTGTATTCGATTCTTAAAATCATTCGATTCTGCCCATCACTAATTACAACTGAGCTTCCAAAATGGCTGAAACTTTGCTGAGTAACTGTCAACAGATGAAAAACGAAATTCACTAGCTTTTATTTAAGGGTGCTGCCATCTTCATGTTGAAGTTGGAAACTTTTCAGACCACCCTCGTAGTAGTTGGAGAAGATATGCATTCCACTCTAAGATCAATTCAAAGATTTTAGTGAAAATACAGCCTAACTTAAAATTGTGGGTAGTGTGGAAGAACGATTAATTTCATTTAATGTACCTAATAGTGGTAACTATGAAGCCTGGGACTTGCGCACTTACGGCATAATAAGTCGCTACAAAGGGTGTGTATTTCATTGTATTTGAGAGCTTCTAGTGGTTTACGAGAAAATACGAGTCAGTAGGATAACTTAATGTAATATTGGCATGTTGGCCATAGTAGCTCAATGGTTAAGAGCAACAGGATGGAAATGGAGATCTGTGGTTCAAATCCTGGCTATGGCATTGCATTTTTCAATCTGACTACCTATCTTAGTTATCGCCTAAACATGGCTAGTATGGAAGAACGATTAATTTCATTTGTTTTTTAACTGACTTCATTTTTTAGTTAATGCTGTTTGTAGAGATATACACACATGGATCTTGTAAAAATGTTTTTTTTTTTAAAGTTAATTAGCGGGCTTCCAAACTTCATTTCTATTGAATCTGGAGATAAGATTTTTTAATGGAAGTCAACAACTCCACCTTTTTTGTGTGTTGTAGAGGTAGTAAAAATCTGTTGCTTTATGTTCACATGAGCTTTTACTGATCACTTTTCTACTATTCTTGAAAAAACTTTTTATTTTATGTACTGGTTAACCTCATTGGTCACAGTGTTGTTTTTGTGCTTTGTGTGCACTTGCAAATTTGGAATTGGCCAATCCAAATCAGGTTTTCCATTTGACATCTATGTTTTAAAAATAATTCAACTCAGAATTGTGGACGTTAATGCAGAGGAACTTGCTGCATTCACTACCGTTTCAGCATATGAATATGAAGCAGAGCACAGTAAAATAATTGAGTTGCAAAAACAAGTTTTCTTTGAAGATAGGAAAGTGAAGATAGCAACAAATAAAAAGAATGTTGAAAGAAACAACCATGCTCAGTACAACAGAAAAGGAGAAATTTTAGACAGAATGTGCTTACCGTACACAGGTGTTTGAAAGATTCAGATGAATTTTTTCAGAGAACTTTACCTCTTATTAGCTTCAGTTAATAAATAAACTTGGCTCTACCACTCAAGTCAGAGTTTCTTCATATAAAAAATGTGGCTTTTTCCAAATGGAATGCAATAACTGCCAAATAAATTCATAAAGGGATAACAAGAAGGAAATAGGAAGCAAAAGCCACAGAGCAGTATTGAAGTATAAAACACAATCATCTAAAAAAATCAGCAGTTGCCACTCATTATTTTATGGGAAGCAACACGATTTCATAATCGGAACTACAAGATGGTTCAAATATGAACAGGATTTGTTAATTTTTTTAAACAAAATACTCCAGTATAAACTGACAGGTGTTACTAGTTATCCTTCAAAGTAGTCCCCATTTGCTACTATACATTTTTTCCCAGCAATTTGATAATTATTTTATTACCTTTTCCTAATTTGGATGAATGTGCTTCCATTCCTGAAAAATTCAGTCATTGCATAATCATCCTCAAGTTGCATGACTTCAAGTCACTTTTAACTCTCCAAAATAAAAAAAATAAAAAATAAAAAAAGTGAATTGAGACTAGATCTGGACTGTATAAATTTGATTGTTTCTGTAGTTTCTCTGATTGTGTGAGGTCTTACGTCTTGGAGGAAGAAAATCCAATTTCCTCCTGTTTTGTTCTTGGACCAGATCTTATTCTTTACTCCTGTCAAAGGAGTAAAGTTTGTGAAGAAAATCAAGATGTCTTGCAAGATTGATGTTTATTGCCAGAGTATGTGGCATGTAATCTACCCTCTCTCTCTCTTCTCTCTCTTTCTCTCTCCCTCCCTTCCTCCTTCTCCCTCTCTGAAATCTTTATACTATTCACTCAAGAGACATGTTTCTTCAGACTGTTTTTCAAGTCTGAAGAATTTCCAAAGGTTGGACCCTTCTGCAGTAAGAAATTCGGTAATGCATTGTTCCATGCTGACACTTTCTGTTCACTCATCTCCTTTGCAGCACTTGGAGAAGACTGAACACATTCACAGTTGCCTGAAACAACTCCAACCTTTCAAGTCCTCCACATGCTGAGCGGTGTTTTATGCTCATATCTGAACCATTATGTATTAGGCCGCGCCGTGGCTCAGTGGTTAGACCGCTTGGCTCTCACCAAGGCAGCCTGAGTTCGATCCCAGGCGACCGCAAAGTGAGATTTGTGGTGGACAACATGGCGCTGGGGTGAGTTTTCTCCGGGACCTCCAGTTTCCCCCGCCATCTCATTCCACCGGTGCTCCATCTTCATCTCATGTATCATCAGTGTCACCGCCTGTGGTGTCGTATGTAGTAAAAGCGGGCGTTAAACACTACACATTTCATTTCATTATCATTCATTAAAATGCAGAATACGAAAGCAAGAATGGTCAATATGGGAAGTGATTTTTATATGAAAAATAAGATGAGTCTGTAGTATTTCCAAGTGTTCCATTATACAAGTTCCTAAAGCCACCATTAGAGAGACTATGGATAGATCAATTTCATCACCCAAAATCAGTTGATGTCTGGTTGACGACTGAGGAAGCTAACATCCAAAGCATGAGAGCTCTTTTAGTCATTGACTCAGTTTTTACTCCTAGTTGATTTCAATAATATTATCTGCATACAAAGATATTTTGGGAGAATACTTTGTAAAAGCCATATTAAAAGAAATATAGTGGGTAAAAAGAGTCATATAAATGTAACGTATCAGATGTTTAAATTATGTAACCATAGCATTGAACTGTTTTGCTTAACACATACAGAGGCGAACAGAAGTATTAAGAAAACTGTGAGTGAGTGTTGGGAATGGCTACACTTTTTTAAACTGGCATAGTGGTCATATAATTTCAATAGACTCCCTAGTGTTTGCTTTCATGCCATATTCTACACAGTGACAATATATCTACGAGGGCCGTTCAGAAAGTAACCTCCGATCGGTCACAGTGCGGGTAGTGGGGGGAGTAGCGATGCCATCTGCGCATTCACGCACTCAGCAGGTCAGTCGGCATCAAGCCGTGGTCGAGTGAACATCATATCTGCGCTAGTTTAGTGTTTGTGGCCGTTTGAAATTTGTGCTGCAATAGAAAACCCCGCCAAATGTGAAACACTAAAAAAATTACGACGGGCTATACAGAACAAACGCTGTGGTATACTGACTTCCGGTATCGTTTTTTTTGCACGATAACGCCCGTCCTCACTCTGCTCGCAGAACAACAGCCCTTCTTGAGTCCTTCAAGTGGGACGTTGTCAACCATCCACCTTACAGCCCAGATCTGGCACCAAGCGATTATCACCTCTTCATGCATATGAAGACATGGCTCGGGTCCCAGCGGTTTGATGACGACGAAGAGCTCAAAGATGCGGTCACAGGCTGGCTCCAGGCACAAGCGGGTGATTTTTATGTAGAAGGAATTTCAAAGCTTGTGAACAGATACGATAAGTGCCTCAATCGTTTTGGAGACTATGTAGAAAAATAGTGCAAAGATGTAGTTGTAATATTGTAATATTAAAATATTTTTATTTAACTTGATGAATTTTTTGCAATCAACCGGAGGTTACTTTCTGAACGGCCCTCGTATATTAAAAGACTGTGATTGGTTTCTTGGTGCAATTATGTATAGTTATCGCAAAACAATCTGGCATGTGGAAAATTCTTTGAAACTAGTGTATGAGCGTATACCTGTAAGGGTTGTAAAAATTGTCTTGGGCCTCATGCCTCACACCGTCCATTAAGCACCCGAAGCAAGTCATTAATCTTCTTGGTCAGGATACTCAGTTACTGCAAATAGCAAAAGTAGCATGTGTTTGTTTTACAGAAGTTTTCATTCAAAGAGAAACATTTTACACGAGTGCCTTCCTATTGTTAGTCCCTCTCTCTCTCTCTCTCTCTCTCTCTCTCTCTCTCTCTCTCTCTCTCTCTCTCTCTCTCTCTCAGAGTTTTTAGCAATGCCACCAGTGAAATCTAACTTAAAATACTGCACCATAAGGAGACAAAAAACAAGGGAGATTGTTTTAAATGTTTACAAATTTATAAGCAAGAAACAGGTAAGGCTAACGGCAGAGTACTGGAAGAATACAGGAAGAAATAGCTGAAGGTTCAGGAAAGAGTAGCAAAAGAATCAGACTTATACCAGCAAACAATTACAAGAATTCTGGCAGAGGAGAGGCAACATAATAGTGAGGACACTTCATTCATTACACGTGGTAAAAACCGAAAAGGAGTTTAAGGCATCACCGGCATCATTGATTTTGGTAAGTGCATTATTTGGCGTACAATTCATGAATTCTACATTTGGCACAAAACTTCTTGAATGTGTCCAGATTACTGCCAATGCTGAGAGAAAAAAATAATTTTCAAGGGAGCAGCAGCAGCTTCTATCATTAGAGAACTGGGCTTTAGATGAAGAGAACAAGAAGTAAGAGACGTGTGTTAATAGAAAAACAGGACCTACGTAGCAAAAGAGTAGCTTTTCTAACTGCGCTTAAAAAGTGCAAGGAAGAAGGTCGTCCTAATGTTTATCAAGTTGAGACATATTCACAGCAGCCATACAACTCCTAAAGGGTGGAGTGATGATACATCAGGCCTCTATTGCCAGTTTCTAAAGGGGGATGCCCAGAGGCAAGATTTTGTGGGGACAATTATTTATAAAATTTGCATTAATAATTTTAATTGGTGGTGTTTTGTGATTTTTTTAACTATAAATTTGTATTAATCTCGCACAAATTTTTGGGGAGAATTAATGAGTCATGACATCACTGAAATGAAAAGTAACAGGTAGCTAGAGTAACACAACTTTTAAAATCCCTTTTTTCCAAATTAAAATATTTTATTTGAAATCAGCAGACAGTAAAATGAATAAAATCAAATATCACACAGCAGACATCGCCAAAATGTAGCATACAACAAGCTGTGATATTTTCGCTGTTCATACTTCTTTTGTCTGTCACAACTAAGTTATATGTAGAGAAAAATCCCTCACTGTCAGCATTTGACTTTGGCAACCAAAGACGGCAACCAAAGGCAGTAAGGATCAGCTTTGGTCTTCAATGTCAACAGTGCTGTTACTACACCTAATCTGTTATCGTTACCACCGTGGCTTTGCTGTTCAACAATGTCACAAAATTCTTTGTAACAAAGAAGCAAATCAGAATCACAAGTAATACCACTGGTTTTAAATGCATTTAGTTGTTTAAATGATACCATTACATGATTTAAATCACCTATACTTGATTTAGTAACTAGCCTAGAAGGCTCAAACAAATGATCTAAAGCTTTTATGGTTATTGCATCAGTTTCTTTTGCCATAAAGGAGTTCCATTTAGGCAAAGTCAGTCTGTTCTATTGCTTCTCTAATGGGATCCATATTATCTACAAGTGCACTTACTCTGTTTCCAAAGTGACCATTCTCTAATATTTCACATTTGGCTCTGAGCGAGTTAATTCGGGATAAAACAGTATGAGCCACAGGGTTTTGTTTAAATTGAAATTCTAATATTGGATCTGTTATCAATCTGCAGTTTTCAGAAACAAATGTTGCCTATACCTTTACAATATTGCAGCACAGCACTTGGCATTGCAAAAATGATCATTTAACAAATTTTGTGCAGGAACTGAAAGCTTTTCCTTTTTAGAAAAGGAATCGACAGTTGCATTAAAATAGCTGGCAATGTAAACTACTGAATTAAACCAGCTGGACCAGTGTGACAGTACAGACAGTGGGAACACTTTAGCTTCTAAAATCTGGGTGTCTTCTGTGAGGTATTTTTTGTATTCATTTTTAATTTTCGGGCATTTTGGAACACATTCTTACGACCTGAGGGACAATATTTTCATGTTAATGTACTCATGTCTGAGAGTATTCTCCAAGAAGTTCAATCTTCTCTGTATCTTTAGTCAGCGTAATAGGAGTTTTTTTTTTTTTTTTTTTTTTTTTTTTTACTGTGCACCGTGTGCTATCCATACAGTTCTCAGTATCATGGGCCAAGATTATTGTTGCATCACTTAGCTGTTATTTCAGTACACATGTCACTGTATTGACTTTGTTAACTGTTAAATTTTATCTTGCTTCGTTAAATTTGTTAACATTTTTTTACAACTTCTAGCTTCACGCTATGAAGACCTGAATGTTGTTTATGTTATAAATGTGAATTTTTCTATGCAGACTAAAATAAGAGAAATAATTGGGAAAATTCACGAAAAAATTGTTAAAAACTGGGGATGCCTCATTATTTCCCATGCAAGCAGTAGAAAAGTATTTGTGCCTAACGCTTTACTGATGTTAAAGTCCCAGCAGAAAATTGGGTACTATCGTAAGGAAATGAATGGTGGTATAGACAAAGTTTAATCCCAAATTTAGAACCAAATTCAGTGCTTGTGATAGATAATGCATCCTGTATAATGTACAGAAAGGTTCTAACATCAAACTCTAATAAATAAACAATGAAGAACTGATTACGTGCAAGAAACATTGCATTTGATGGATCTCTGCTTTAAGTCCAGTTATATGACATAATTAAATTGCATAAGCCCAGGCACAGAACATATTTCATAGACAAAGTATATTGATGGCTTGTGGACATTGTATTGAAACTTCCTGCCTATCATGCCGATCTTAACTCTATGGAACTCATTTGGGCTGATGTCTAGCAGTGGATAGGCACTAATAATGTAAGCTTTGAACTTGTGGATGTTCAACTACTAGGTGAGAAAAATTTGCAAAATTTGGAGAAGATAAATGGAACAATTACGTAAAAAATGAAGCTAGTAATAGTGAAGCAACAAATACTACACAGATATAATTATTTGTAACAAAGAGTGAAAGCAGCAATGAAAGTGAAAACAGCGATAGTGATAGTGAAATGTTGGGCATAGAGCCTTTAGAGGGCTGTGGTGATATACACAGTGTTCATTTTTATTCGTTATTTCCCGCCCTCTGATTGAGTAAGAATGATGTCATAGTTGGCTGGTGAGTCAATCTTGAAATCAGTGCCCTCTACGGAGAAGAAGCGTTAATTTTTGCAGAACAGTAAGCAAATTATGGCGCTCTGAGTGATTGCACTGGTAGCTAATACAACCAGCTTCCCCTGGATATGAACACAGAGCACCGCATTTTCATGGTTGGATGCTGCTTTCGTACCAGCATTAAAATTGATGCGGCATTTAAATATAACTTAAACCACTGCATAGAGGATTTATGCAATGCTATCCAGCATTCAGACAAGTCCCTCACAGCGTAATGTTGTCAAAAGTGTCCAGGTACCGTCAAATTAACAAACTTTTGTCTGCCTGCAACATAAACATCTTACGTTTTATCAGTATACCATATAAATATTTTGTCATTCGCACGTTTAATAAAAAATGTCTATTAATGTTGGTATCCTTATGTCTTTTAAAACCAACAGGTGCATCAAACATTTCCAAGATACAGGATTAGTTACTTGCAAAAAGAGAGACACTGGATGCTATAAAATGACTGGTACCAATCTAGAAGTAATAAATAATGTTATGACAGAAGGGCCTCAAGCATACCTACTTGCAATACAGACAGTGTTTAAGGGGAAGAGAGACAGGAAATATAAGAAAATGGACACATAGGACTATGTGTTAGAGATATTTTCTTGTTCAGACTTGGATAAAAGCATAGTGCATATTGTAACACTAATTTATTTTTCATTCCTAGAACAACATCTGCTAATTATGTAGAAAATGAAGCTAGCTACAGTGAAGCAATAAATATTACACAAATAAAAATATTTGCCACTTAGGCTTCAAAAAAAGTATCAACACCAATTTGTTAAGATAAGTGAAGCCTAAGTGGCAAATATTTTTATTTGTGTAACATCTGCTAATTTTCTGGTTTGTAATGAAGTTACATTGTGACGAAACTGTGGGTGATAGAAAAGAATTGAGATCAAATTGAAATATTTCTATTTTATGTGACGGATTTACAATATACATATATGTTTACTATAACAGAAAAAAAGATGTTCATTGTGAAATAATATCCAGACCTCAACTTAATTGAAAATGTTTGGAATGAGCTAGAATAATGAGTTAGAAGAAGACATATGAGTTAAAGCGAGCTGAAGGAAACACTGTTAGAGAAGTGGAATAACATTGGAAATGTGATAATAAAGCATGTGTGGTCAATGCCTAAAGGGCTATCAACTGTTCTCTTGCGAAAAGGTCTAATGACGAAGTATTAAAATCCAAATAATTCTGACCAATTCATGTTTTATTCTATTTTTTTTAGAATGAGTATTTAGGTTTGTTTTTCAAGTATATAGTTCTTTATATTACAGAAATACATAGCTTCAGTACATAGCTTGGTATGTTGTTCATTTTAATCACATTCTTTAATACTAATAACCACATCCAAATATTTATACATGCCTTGTATATATATTATGTATATGCCTTGTATACATAGTTAATACATTTTGTTATAGGGAAGAAGAAGGGAGGTGCAGCAGGAGATGGAGGCACAGAGCAGCAGCCGAGCACAAGCTCAGCACCTGCCCCTGTGCCAGTGGTGGAGGAGCCTCAAGCAGAAGGCGGCAAAAAAAGTGGCAAAGGTAACTAAATCATTTCACATCTCATGCATGCTAGAGAATGAGTAAGTGCAAAAGTGAAAGTCACTTAGAATGTGAATAATGCAGTTTGTAACAGTATTTTTGTGTTCGGAGGAATTATAAAGAATTATAAATATATAAAAAATGTATGTAGTTGTGTGATTGGCCGAAGTAGTAGTGGTGTGATGTGGTATGACGTGGTGTGATGACGTGCCAGTGGATCGGCCAATCACAAAATAAAGCGGAAATTACTATAGTGACAAGAAAATCAATAATCTTGAGAAAAGTGTGATAATCTTGAGTCTTGCTTGAGAACGATGAAAGATGTTGCGGTGATTATAATTGTAAAGGAAAGTTAATAACATTCAAAAAGTGTTATTCGATATTTGTAATAGAAACGAGTGAATCGTAGTTCATATTATATAATTAAATAATATATTACAAAATTGGACTCATATAAATTTTATTTCTGTCACCAAAAATCCGCATCCACACCTGAGAAAAGATCTCATGACTCTTATTTGATCAAAACTCGACTTGGATCTTACAAAAAGTTGGCGTGCTTCCTATCGGCTGCGAGTGGAGGACAAATAAAAATAATCCCGTTACAAATGGCGCAGCAACGTGGGGCCAAATAGGATAAAGAAGAGGAGATTAAAGCATCGTACAGCTCCGTGGGAATATAAAAGGAAAGAAGAAAGAAGAGAGAAGAAAGAAGAAAACGGGAACTGGTTTAAGTGAGTGAAATTAAAAAAAAAAAAAAAAAAAATAGATTAATGATACTGAGAAATCAAAAGATAGTTAAAAAGATGGCGAGTAGAAAAGAAATAATTGTGGAAGGAGAAGTTACTGATAGTGTAGGAATGAGTAGGGAGGATGCAGGATTAAGCAAAGATAACGAGTTAATGTTAGAAAGGATAACGAAAATGTTGAAATCAGAGTTGAGTGATTTAAAATCAGAAATGAGTGATTTAAAATCAGAAATGAGTAATTTAGTTTCTAAAATGGAACAAAATGCAAATGATTTAAAATTAAAAATGCGTAATGTGGGTTCTAGAATAGGAGATTTAAAATCAGAGTTGAGTCATGCAAAGTCAGAATTGAAATCAGAGTTAGAACAAAATGTAAATGATTTAACTAAGAAAATGAATGAGTTAGATGTTAACTTAAAACAAGAATTGGCAGAAGGTGTATGCAATTTAGAGATTGGTTTGTCACAAAAGTTAAAACAGGATTTGAAAGGTGAGATAGCACAAGAAATTAGAGAGGGAAGAAAAGAATGTAAAGAGAATATGGAAAGGTTATTGCAAACAATACAACAGAATAAGAACGAAGATAGACAGGAAATTATGGAATTAAGAGCAATAATTCAGGAAACTAGGTTAGGTCAGGGCATTGTGAAGCAAGAAATAGGAAATTTACAGACAAATGGTGACTTACCAAACAGTGAATGTTATAATACAGGTGTTTATCAGAATATGTATGTTGTAGGTTCAACCAATAGGTATTTTGATGTGAACTGTAATGTATACGTACACGAAATGTTCACACAAACACAAATACACAATGAAGATCATAGTGGTCACATGTATGATACACCACACAAAATCATGTTGTTTTCTAAAAGATTTGAACACACAACTAACCTAACTTTCAAACAACGTTATGATGTACATAAAAACAAAAGATGGATTTACCAATTTCTGAATGCTTGCAAAGATCAGGTTAGCCAACTGAGGAAAATGTATCATACTAACTGTTCAAAAGTTATGAGTATGAACTTTGTCATAGATACAGGACAGCTAAAAAGATTAATTATGTGGGCAAATCACCCAACATGAACAACAAAACAGAGAATTCTTTTGTATATAAATTGTATATATAATTTTGTTAAAATTTCAGTTATTTCATTTTAATTATATATATTTGTTTACAAATTGTTATGTTAAAATATTCTTTATATTGTTGTATTATATTTTGTTCATTTTAAATAATTTAAAAATGTTAATTATAAAAAAAATACTTTAAATGCAAATTTGGGGCGGGGCACACCCCCACATGAAAACAAAGATATATATTTTTAAAAAAATGTGTTATAGTACTGTGAAATTGTTGTTAAATGTTCATGTATTGCATTCCATCCAATGTATGTTTATTGTTATATTTTATGTATGTTATATTTATGCTACAGTTCATTGTTGTAAACGAAATTGTTAATTGGGGCTGTTCTTCGAAATATATGGAAACAGATTGTTAATTCCTTTATTTGGTTATTTTCCATATATTTCGAAGAGGGGCATTTGTAACAGTATTTTTGTGTTCGGAGGAATTATAAAGAATTATAAATATATAAAAAATGTATGTAGTTGTGTGATTGGCCGAAGTAGTAGTGGTGTGATGTGGTATGACGTGGTGTGACGACGTGCCAGTGGATCGGCCAATCACAAAATAAAGCGGAAATTACTATAGTGACAAGAAAATCAATAATCTTGAGAAAAGTGTGATAATCTTGAGTCTTGCTTGAGAACGATGAAAGATGTTGCGGTGATTATAATTGTAAAGGAAAGTTAATAACATTCAAAAAGTGTTATTCGATATTTGTAATAGAAACGAGTGAATCGTAGTTCATATTATATAATTAAATAATATATTACAAAATTGGACTCATATAAATTTTATTTCTGTCACCAAAAATCCGCATCCACACCTGAGAAAAGATCTCATGACTCTTATTTGATCAAAACTCGACTTGGATCTTACAAAAAGTTGGCGTATTTCCTATCGGCTGCAAGTGGAGAACAATTATATTCTGTTACAAGTTTTTAATTTCACACGGTTATCATCACTCAACATTCATTCAACACATAAGGTATTAGCACATTTTATGTGTACATTTTTTTAGAATGAATATTTAGGTTTGTTTTTCATGTATATAGTTCCTTATATTACAGAAATACAAAGCTTCAGTACATAGCTCGGTATGTTGTTCATTTTAATCACATTCTTTAATACTTATAACCACATCCAAATATTTATGTCTGCCTTGTATACATAGTTAATACATTTTGTTATAGGTAAGAAGGGAGGCACAGCAGGAGATGGAGGAAGAGAGCAGCAGCCGAGCACAAGCTCAGCACCTGCACCTGTGCCAGTTGTGGAGGAGCCTCAAGCAGAAGGCGGCAAAAAAAGTGGCAAAGGTAACTAAATCATTTCACATCTCATGCATACTAGAGAATGAGTAAGTGCAAAAGTTAGTCACTTAGAATGTGAATAATGCAGTTTTTAATTTCACATGGTTATCACTCAACATTCATTCAACACATGTGAAAAATACTAGCATATTTTATGTGTACATGGTTATCCAACATTCACTTAACAAACGTCATCATTCTTTAGACTCAAGTATAAGGATACAGTGTACCATGAAAATATAAACCACTCAATTTGAAAAGGAATGAGTAAATGTTCATTTCGTTTTTAGAGTAGCAGTGTGTTATTTCATTAAAGTGAATGGACATGTGTTATGTTTAAAACTTAATTTGAAATATTGAATTATTGAATTTCTCTTTTCCCTGTTTGTGATGCAGGTGTATGAACATCTCCATCGAAGCTGGGACAAGTGATTTTTTTTATTAACAAATATAAAGTGATTCATTCATAGGTTAGAAAATTTGTATTTAATGTATAAGTAATGGATGGTTTGATGAGGACTGTGGTAGGGCGAGAAGGGAAGTGTTTAAAAACCTGGCTTGTTGGAGAAGAATGGGGGAGGGTAGGGATAGGATGATTATGATAAGTAGAGAAGTGTACAAGAAATTATTAGAAGAAAAAGAGAATGAGTGGCAGGATAGCATTCAAAAGAAAATGAAAGATGCCATATAACAAAATATGGGGTATGGTGAGAGAAGTGAATAAACAGAAGGGGATGAAAAATGAGAACATTACAGGAATGGCTGAAATACTTTAGGAACCTAGTTGCAGAAAGGGAGTGGACAAATAGAGATAGTACTGTCACCCAATTATCGGAAGGCACGAGCAACTGACAGCTGAGTGAGGGACAGGAGGCATTCAGGCCATGCCTACCCATTTATCTTGTAGCGTTCACTGAGGGGGATGGTTGGTAAAACATCACTAGGGACTGTACCATCTCTTTCCCCTCCCCCTGACGTCTGGAACAGTCGCGACGACGTTCCGAGCTACGAAGCTTCCAGAAACAGCGATCTTCCTATATAAGGCCTGCAGTGTGCGAGTCAGTTCAGTTCTTGGCGAGCAGTTATGAAGAGCGCCGTGCTAGCGAACGGACTGGAAGACTGTGTACGTGTATCAGAGGAGTTGTAATTGTGAGTGTGGAGTGGACCTGTGACATGCGAACTGGTGAATTGTAATTGTGTGCGCTACGTAATTCTATGTAATCGGCAAGTGTTCCACCTGTAATTCGGTGGAAATAAAGAACATTTTGAGTTTGTGCAATTGGACTTTAATTCTACGAACCCACAAAGTCACAACTGGTGTCAGAAGTGGGATATTACATCGATGGAGGCTACATTGGCACAGATTTTAGAAAAGTTGGAGACGGCAAATAACAACTTGGCCGCGAAGATGAACGAATTAACAACGAAGACAGACAGCAAACGACAACCTGGCAGCGGAACTGAAAGAAATAAAGACGGCGGATGACAACCTCGCTGCGAAAACAGAAGCGGCGAATAGTGACCTGGCCGCAAAGTTGGAGACGGCAAATCACAATCTGAAGGCTGAATTAACCACAGAAATGAGAGCAGCGAATGACAGTCTGGCCACGGAAATGAAGGTGGCAAACGAGGTTCTCGCCGCCAAATTTGAGGAACAGTTGGCCGGCATGAGGGATGACGTCGCGAAGCTGGGCAAGCAGATGGGTCAAGTAGACGAGCACCTTAATGATTTAGAGGAAAAGACCGACAATAATGCCAAGTCCCTGAACGCCATGGTGGAAGACTTCGAAGACCTTGCGAACCGCGTAAACAACCTGGAGGGAAAGGCCGACAGCAACACGAAGTCCCTGAACGCCATGGTAGAGGACATCGTCGGCACGAGGTTGAAGGTCTTGAAGGCCGACCTGCCGGGACGCAACACAACATCGGCGCGCGTCAAACCTCCTAAATACGATGGCGTGTCAACTTTCGAGGTCTTCTGCCGCCAGTTCGGCATGGTGGCCAAGCACAACAAGTGGTCACCATATGGCCACGCCGTGGCTCAGTGGTTAGACCGCTTGGCTCTCACCAAGGTGGCCTGGGTTCGATCCCAGGCGACCGCAAAGTGAGATTTGTGGTGGATAACACGGCATTGGGGTGGGTTTTCTCCGGGACTTCCGGTTTCCCCCGCCATCTCATTCCACCGATGCTCCATCTTCATCTCATGCATCAGTGTCACCGCCTGTGGTGCCGTATGTAGTAAAAGCGGGCGTTAAACACTACACATTCAGTGGTCAGTGCGGAAGAGGCCGCACAGCTGATAGCCAGCCTCCAGGGACGGGCCGCGGAAGTCCTAAACGCGGTCCAGACTGCGGCGGCTCCCAAGGATATCTGGGAAGCCCTGGAGAACCGTTTCGGGAACCACCGCCTAGCCACAGTCAGCTGAAGACAAGGTCGCAACAGCCAGGGGAGACGCTGCAGGAGTTCGCCCTGGCGATTGAGCATCTGGCTAGCAAGGCCTTGGTTGACCTTCCGCCGGAGTTCGTATCCCGGGAAGCCGCCTTCGCCTTTGTACGAGACACCGAGATACGTCAGCGCCTAATGCTCGGCGACTACACAACCATCCACGAGGCGCTGACGGCAGCATTGAGGATGGAGGCGGCCAAGGTGACGGCTACCCCGACCTCAAGAACGACGAGTATCCGCTACGCCGGAGACAGAAGACCAGCGGAGGGACGCCGGTGAAGACCTAGTGGCCTGTGTTGGGGATGTGGACAGCCGGGACACCTGGAGAGAGACTGCCCACACCAGGGAGAGCAGCCGGGAAACGAGTAAGAGCCGTCGTGGCGAGGGGCACGTCGGTGCCATCACCACCATCCCCTCGAGTGACACTGCTCGCTTTCAGCCGGCGGATGGATGACAGCCTCATCGCGGATGAGGGAAGCCGTAACACGTGCTGGTGGACACCGGGGCAGCCGTAACCATCATCAGACCCGACATAGCCAAGGGTTTGAGGGAAGCCGTAACACGTGCTGGTGGACACCGGGGCAGCCGTAACCATCATCAGACCCGACATAGCCAAGGGTTTGCCATCCAGGAAGCCGAACCGACCATACCAGCTGATGACGGCATCGGGCGACATCTTGCCTGTGGAGAAGGAGGTCCTGCTGAAGCTGACCTTGGGACCGAGTGCCGTACGTCTGTGGGTGTTCGTCACGAAGGTGGCTGAGGAGGTGATTCTGGGACTGGATGCCCTCAGGAGCCACGAGTCGACGGTCGACGTTGGCAGGAAGGTCCTGCGGCTCAACGGAGAAGTGGTTGTACTCCGTCAAACCGAAGAGCGTCTTGGTATCTGCAGGGTCGTCGTGAACGAAGACGTGGTTGCCCCGCGAGTAGCGAGGTGGTGGTGACGGCGAACCAGCGAACCATGAGCATGATGCTGGACCATGAGACGCCTGTACACGGACTATGTTTAGCCAGGGCATTGCTGCCGTGTCGAGAGGAGGTGCCAGTGAGATTGCTAAATCCAACGTACACCGATCACGATGTCCAGGCCGGGACGGAGTTGGGAACGTGTGAGCCCATGGTAAGCGTAACAGTAATCGACAAGACACAGCAGCCGGTGCCGACGCAACACCTAGGGCCCCGGCTAGAAGGCTTACTGCAGAGGGTGGCCGACCAGCTGACTGCAGAACAGCTGGAGAAAGTTCGACAACTGCTGAGGCGATACCACGTCTTCAGCCAAGGTGATAGTGACTACAGCCGCACGGACAAAGTGCTTCACCGCATCGACACCGGGGATGCTAGGCCTATTCGGCAACCACCTAGACGCGTTCCGCTGGCGAAGCAAGGTGCGGTATGAGACAGGCTGGAGGACATGAGATCCAGGGGAGTGATTGAAGAGTCTGACAGCCCTTGGTGTTCCCCTGTAGTCTTGGTGACAAAGAAGAACGGCGAGCTACGCTTCTGCGTAGACTACAGGAAGTTGAATGCTATCACCCGGAAGGACTGTTTCCCCTTACCCCAGGTGGTTCACGACCCTGGACCTGAAGTCGGGCTACTGGCAGGTAGCTCTAGACCCGAGAGACAAGGATAAGACCGCACACTCGACAGGTCAAGGGCTTTGGCAGTTCACAGTTATGCCCTTTGGCCTCTCCAACGCACTAGCTACCTTCCAACTCCTTATGGAGTCAGTGATGAGAGGACTGACTTATGATGCCTGCCTGCTATACCTGGACGACATCATCATCGTCGGTAAGACTTTTGAAGACCATCTCAAGCAAGGTGCTACAGAGGCTGCAGGCGACCAACTTGAAGCTGAACCCGCAGAAGTGCCAGCTCTTCCGCAAGCAAATGAACTACTTGGGCCACATAGTCTCACCAACCGGAGTGGCCACGGACCCGGAGAAGACACAGTCTGTGCAAGATTGGCCTCACCCAAAGGATAAGAAAGAGTTGCACAGTTTCCTGGGGCTGTGCAGTTATTACTGACGCTTCATAAAGGGATTCTCCAACATCGCCATACCCCTCACCCGCCTGACAGAGGAACACTGGCCTTATGTGTGGTTGGAGGACACCGAAGACGGTTTCCTGCACGTGAAGAAGACCCTGTGCAGTGCTCCAATTTTGGGTTTTCCTGAACCAGGTGGCGCCCTCATTGTGGTCGCCAGCGACCATTGCATTGCAGGCGTCCTATTGCAGATCCAGGACGGCCATGAGTGGGTGATAGAACTACTGCGTCACCCGCCGAGAATTACTGGCGGTGGTAAAGACCTTGGAGCGCTTCCACAAGTACCTGTACGGTCAGCCATTCCACCTGAGGACTGACCATTCCGCCCTAACCTGGCTATTGAGCTTTAAGAACCTAGAAGGCCAGACTGCACATTGGTTTCAGAGGGGGCAAGAGTACGACTTCACCTCTGAACATTGTAGAGGGAAGAGCCACGGTAATGCAGTCGCTATGTTTCGAAGACCCTGCCCAGAGGAGTGCGGCCAGTGCACAAGATTGGAAGAGAAGGAGCGTGCCGCAGCAGTCCGAGTAGTCACGGCAGTGCCTGCAGTTGGCTGGGATTGCGCTGGCTTGTGAAGGGAGCAGCTGGCGGACGCAGACTTGGGGCCAATCTTGGGGGAGGTGGAGGCAGGACAAGACCAACCTGGGAGGACATCGAACCAAGGTGCGCCACATATAAGTCGTACTGTGCCCAATGGTACTCGCTGAAGATCAGAGAGGACGTGCTGTTCCGGTTATGGGAATCACCCGATGGGAAGATGCAGAGAGAACAGTTGGTACTTCCCCGGAGTAAGGTCTTGGAGGTCTTGGAGGAAGTGCACGCCGGTACTTCAGGAGGACAGCTGGGTCAAACTGAACGATTGACAAACTTCGGCAGCGCTACTACTGGCTGAGGCTCCGAGCAGATGCTGAGAGATGGTGCCGTCAATGTTATGTGTGCACGGCGAGTCGCGGCCCCCAGACTAGGAGCCGGGCTCACATGCAGCAGTACGTCGGAGCGCCATTAGAACGGATCGCTGTCGACATAGCTGGACCATTCACAGTGTCCGACCGAGGCAACAAGTACCTTAATGGTGGTCGTGGACTACTTCACCAAGTGGCCGGAGGTGTATGCCATCCTGAACCAAGAGGCAAAGACAATCCCAGACTGCCTCATGCAGCAAGTGTTCTGCCGATTTTGGTTGCCGTTAGAGCTGCACAGTGACCAGGACACCTATTTTGAGTCTAACCTGATGAAGGAGGAACTAGAAAGGCTTGGGGCGAACAAGACCCGCACGACTCCTCTACATCCCCAGTCGGATGGCATGGTCGAAAGATACATCAAGACAGTAGAGGAGCACCTGAGGAAGGTCATGGCCATCTTTCAGCGAGACTGGGACATCAAGATGCCATTGTTCTTGCTGGCCTACTGCTCGTCAACACACAACACCATGGGGATGACGCCAGCCAGCTTAATGTTCGCTCGAGAGTTACGCCTCCCTTGTGACCTGGCTTTTGGAAGTCCTCCGGAAGTGAAACAGCCAGCGACCGAGTATGTGGAAAACCTGGTGGACCACTTCCATGACATGCACGAGATGGCTCGCCAGAACATCCAGAGGGCGAGCGACAGCATGAAGATTCGATACGACAGGCAAGCCAACAGCCAAGGGTTCCAGCAAGGTGACCTGGTCTGTTTGTACCGCCCTACCCGGATCAAGGGACACTGCTTGAAGCTCCAGCAGCCATGGCAAGGACCGTACCGGGTGGTGAAGAGGATTAACGACGTGGTCTACTGCATCCAGAAGGTGCCCCGAGGAAAGATGTTGGTGGTACACCTGGATCGTCTGGCCTGCTATGATGGTGCTGTTTGGTATGGCCAGCTTTGAGGAGGGAGCAGTGTCACCCAATTATCGGAAGGCATGAGCAACTGACAGCTGAGTGAGGAACAGGATGCATTCAGGCCACGCCTACCCGTTTATCTTGTAGTGTTCACTGAGGGGGATGGTTGGAAAAACATCACTCTCTTTCCCCTCCTGACGTCTGGAACAGTCGCGACAACGTTTCCGAGTCGCGAAGCTTCCAGAAACAGCGATCTTCCTATATAAGGCCTGCAGTGGGCGAGTCAGTTCAGCTCTTGGCGAGCAGTGGTGAAGAGCGCCGTGCTAGCGCACGGACTGGAAGACTTTGTACGTGTATCAGAGTTGTTGTACGTAATTGTGAGTGTGAAGTGGACCTGTGACAGATGAACTGGTGGATTGTAATTGTGTGCGCTATGTAATTCTATGTGATCAACAAGTTTTCCACCTGTAATTTTGAGTTAGTGCAATTGGACTTTTAATTCTACAAACCCACAAAGTCACAGTATACAGTTGGACAACATGAGAATAGATGATAAGATACTAGACAGAGAAATTACTCAAACGGAAGTTTTTCAGCAAATATGAAGCTTAAAGGGCGGTAAAGCAGTGGACATGGATGGCATCCCAGAGGAGTTTTGGAAGAGATATGGGGAAACACCAAGTGGATTTAAGAATATAACTAATTTATTTAATAAGATGAGAGACAGTTGGAAATTACATGACTGCTGGAAAACAATTTTAATTGTACCAATATTTAAAGGAAAGGGAATGTAAATAGGCCAGGGGATAAGCTTACAATCTATAATTTGGAAAATACATACGGGTATACTAGCGGACAGACTAATGGATTGGGTGGAAAGAGAAAATAAAATATCAAAATTTCAAGCTGGATTTAGGAAAAAATGGCAAACTATAGACAATGTGTTTATAATCAAGATGTTAATTGATAAATACTTGAGCAGGAAAAGGGGGGGGGGGGGGATTGTATATGTTTTTTGTGGCTTTTGAGAAAGCTTTCAATATGATAAACAAGGGGGCTTTAAAATGGAAATTAAGAAGAAAAGGGGTGAGCGAGAAGCTTATAAATGAAATTGATAAAATTTATAGTGGGGTGAAATTCAGAATAAGATGTGGGCTGAATGTACTATCGGAAGAGGCCGAACAGAAGTTAGGCTTGAGACAGGGGTGCAAATTGAGTCCTATTCTATTCAATTTATTTATAGGTGACATAATAGAGAGGGTTAAGGAAAGCAATGCCCATTGCCCAATAATAGTGAACAAAGAGATCCCTGGTTTATTGTATGCAGGTTATTTAACAGTAGGAGCAATTTCTGTAATAGGTCTACAAAAATCAATTGAGGCAATTCATAGGTTTTGTGCTGACTGGGGATTAAGAATAAACAGCAAAAATTAAAAAACAATGGTATTTCAAAGAGGATTGATACTGAGGAAAGGAGAGGAGTGGTTTATAGGAGATCAAAAGTAGAAGTGGTAAAGAAGTATGACTATTTAGGTGTAAGGATGTGTAGCAGTGGAGGGTGGGCTGCACATGTCAGAAAAATGATAGCTAATGGCAGGGCGGCAATGACAGGGGGTAAGAATATGTAAACAGAAACTAGAGATGTCAGATGGTTAGAAAGAATATGAAGCGGTCGTCAAATCCAGAACAATGTATGCAGCAGAGGTATGGGCACATCAGGGATAGGTTCACAATTAGACCAGATGTATGGATTGTTTTGCAAAGAACTACCAGGGGTGCCAAAATCGGCACAAAGAGAAGTGGCATTACTAGAGTTGGGAAATACAAAAAGGAGGGAAATAATAATGAAATTATTAATGAAATTCTGGTATAAGTGTATTAAAGGGCAGAAAGAGGAATTATTGAATCTGTGCATGAAGCAACAGAAAAGCATTAAAACTACAAATAGTTGGTGGTCGGAATTGGAAAGAATGGTATCGAAGATAGGTATGGGAGATTTATGGAGAGCAGAGGAGTCAAATTATAGCGGTTTTTGGAAGGAAGTGAGAACCAGAGTAGGAGATATGGGAAAGTATAGAAGAAAAGAAATCTTTGAAATTTTATAAGGAATTAAAGACAGAATGGGATAGGGAAAAATATATAGATCAATGTGACAAAACTGGAAGAGAAGGCATAGCATGGTTGAGAGTAGGAATAATATACCTAAAAAGGGTTGAGAAGTAATGAGGTAGGGATATGTGAATTTTGTGGAGATGAAGAGAGCACTGTTCATTACCTTGTAGAATGTAAGGAGTTAACAAATTGCAGGAGAAAAATATGGGATAAGAAATGGGACTGTGAGTAAAGAGGTAGTGGCATTATGCATGTTAATGGGGATGGTGAAAAGAAAAAAAAAAATGTATAGGAGAATTCTTGTATAGGTTAAGGGAAAAGTGAATTGGGGTAAAAGAAGCTTTAATGGACAGACCTATAAACAAAAAACAGGCCAAGCTATGGGCAACCCATTGTCTCCCTTCTTGGCAGATTTATTTATGAGTGCTTTTGAAACACATATCACAAAAGCTTTTCCAAATTATTTCAAAGTGTGGTATTGCTATGTTGACGACATTTTTGCAATAGTGCCTAAAAAACTCATACAAGATAGTCTTAAACTTTTGAATATACAAAATCCAGCTATAAAATTTACATTGGAAACAGAAGAGGATAGTGTGCTCCCCTTTTTGGACATCAAGATAAAAAAAATGAACAACAAACTCACCTTTGGTATTTACAGGAAACCGACACACACAGATAATTACATCAAGAACAACAGTTTCAACCCAAAACAACACCAACATGCCATTTTCAACAGTTTAATCTTTCGGATGATCAACTTTCCACTAAACAGAGAAGATTATCAAGAAGAATACCTACACATAAAAAAAGTAGCTATATCCAATGGTTTCAACCCAAATTTAGTAGACAAAACAGTTAACAGACTCAACAAAGCTAAGAAAATAAAAGAAACCACCACCCTAGAACCTACAGGAGAAAAAGAAAAACTTTTTAAAAAATTCACCTTCCACCCATCAGCCTATAACAAATTCCAAAAAATCTTCTCAAAACACAACATATCTCTTGCACCTCAAAATAGGTTTAATATCAGAAATTTGTTAAAAGGCCCTCCCAAAAATTCAATCACTACCAAAGAAAAACCAGTAATCTATGAGATCAAATGTGAAACTTGCCCTAAAATTTATATAGGAAAAACAAAAAGAAATATTAACATCAGAACTAAAGAACATCTAAGAAACATTAAAAATGGTGAAACAGAAAAATCAGCAGTGGCTTTTCATTTTTTGAATACTAGACATGACATCAACTTGGAAACATCTCTAATAAAATATGTTAATCACCCCATAGACCTTTCCGTATGGGAAAAAATCTTCATCAACAAAAATCATCATAGAGTCATGAATTTTGAAACTCCACCACCGGACATCTTTGACAAGTACATCATGCCATCTATTGACAAAACGGAGAAAGAGGAAACCACTACAACTTGCACTAGTCGAGTATCAGCTGATGATAGGAGCAAGAGCTCTTGAAACATGTCCTGTGAATAAACAGTGTGAGTGAAGCAATGTGTCAATATCTTCTCGATTCACTTTTGTACTAATTTGTGCTTCACTGTCCCTACGCTTCTTCCAAGTTTATACTTTGTGCTCAACTCTTGTTTACCACTCACTCTTGGCATTTAAATACCTCATCCCTAAGTTCGAGATATTTTCGGAACAATAATGAAAAACAGCTTTTCTCTGTCAATCGAGATATCACTAGAATGTTCCAGTTACGTCACTTATCTGTGTCGATAAGTCTTGTCTCAGTGATACACAATCTGACTTATCTTTATCTGCAGGTTCTTGGTTTTCACACTGCCCGCCTATCAGTTCCTTTTGTGTAAACAAGCTGCGCGATCATAGACAATATGAAGAACAGTCTTCCGAGACTCACAAGCTTCTCGTGATCAAATGTCGGGTAGGCACTGGTCTGCATGTGGGCCTGGAATATACACAATCGTGAAGGCAATAGCAGCATTGTCACATTATTTACACAGGATAATCTGCAATTCGTCAATTTAGCAATTTTGTTGCTATTGATTTAAAAGGCTGCTCTCATTGTCATTAAAAGTAGGTGAAATTGCTTATAGCCAACCTGCTGAACTAACACCTAATGCCGCTTAATTTCCTTTTTTTAATATCTGATGTTATCTGACATGAACATTATTATTGCATTATATAGTGCGCAGTGTACTGTGCATTGCCATGCTTTTGTTGTTTGATAGCTGAATGCGTGACGTAACTGTTGCGGGGAAAAACCTGGTGTGGGTGTGTTTTTTTAAATTTACGTCTTCCAATGTTTAGTCATATTGGGGCAGCATCTTTAACCCTTAACATGTATCACACTTTTTAATACCGTAACTGGTATCATGGTGTCTGGGAGACTCCGGGTATTCAGATTTAAATAGAAACTTGTATAACTCATTTTAAGCTATTTAATGAAACTGGCATAATTAAACATATGTATTTGACTAATCTACATGCAATTCACCAAGAATGTTATACAAACTTGCTTGAAGTTTATAATAAATACAGAATCTACTTTCTGGAAACTCAACATTTCTCTTTTTTTTTTTTTTTTTTTTTAAATCTCAGGTACAAAGGCCCTAATAAACATTCAAAATGGTTATCAGCCACAAAATATAATAGATAAATATGTCAAATGAAAATTACAACAAAGGAATGATACTGAAGCTGTATTTGGCTGCCAAAGACTGTCTTTGTTGTGGAGCATAGTTTTCTGATATTTTCTAAGTACACATTTGAAAATTGTGTTACACATGTAAAATTGCCTGACAAATACTAAAAGAAATCATATCACAGCAGTTACAACAAAGAGCAGGTCCACAATTTTATTCATTCTTATGCTCAAAACACTCTCGACAGGTTTTCTTGGCACACTCCAAGCAGATTGGCCTACCACACTTTTGACATGGATACTTCGTTCTTCTCTTCAGTTTAGGGTCGCATGTGTAGCATGTTTTGCAAATCTCGAAAAATTCTGATACATCGCCTGGCTCTGGTACATCATCAGTGTTCAAAATCCTTCTTATACAGTATCTAAGCTCACGGGGAAGGTTCTTGACTTTATATAGGTTTCGACACATTTGTGGAAACACCAGAGATGTTGCAAGAGTTTTCATAAATTCAAGCTTAGTCATTTTCGGAGCATCTGGAAATGCTTGATGAAGTATAAAAGCATTAACACCACAGCCCACGTCAACAGTGGTAAAGAATATTGCCATAGGCCATCTTTGGGTTCTTCGGCTGGATGTGTAGTTTGCACACTTTTGATCCAGTCCATCGACACCTCCTTTGGTTAGATTATAAAAGGAAATCATCTCTGGTTTTCCAGATTCAGGATCTTCTTCCATAGAGTGGTGCATGGAGGATACCAATATCACAGCTTTAGACTTCCTTGAAACATAAGACAGCAATGCCATGTCCTCTGTGAAACCATATAGAGATGACTTTTCTTCCTGAGGCTTGTGTGGTTGAAACTGAAGTGGGATCTCTTATTTATTTTTTATTTTTTTCAAGGTTCCCACGTAGGTAAGGTCTCTTTTTGCAAGTTCTTTCACAAGTTGATTGAACCAAAGCAGTTGTCTGCAGTGATATTTCGTCGAGTTTTCTGGATTGGTTTTGAAAGCTTCAATACAGATTGAGAAGGGATGCTGAGCTTCTTTTCCTCTTCAGAGAGAGTTTTCCCATCACTGCCTCTTCCTGAATAGATGTAAGCATTGGATAAGTAGACCTAAACTTGAACAAACATAAATAATGAAATACAATGCTAAATTAACATGTAGTGATGTAAATAAACGCTAACACCGAAGACCAAAATGTAGAAAAGAAAGTTACACACCTGGTATCATATGTCTGGGAGACGTCGAAGAAACTTTATTCAACTGTAATTCAGCATCAGATAAAGCGAGCTGCACACGACCTTCGCTACACCAAAGTAACTCTCCAACTGAAAGGTAGATGGAGTTTGGTAGCGAGACAACAGCAGTTGTGGGAGGGGGGGAGTATGGAAAGTTCTACTGCCTTCTGTCAGATGTTGTGATACCAGTTAAGGCTTAAGATGATATTCGAAGACAGTCACATAGCATTTCACATAGTGCCAAGAAAATCCATCTCTAATAAGTACTCTGCAGAGTGAAACAAGTGTGAGAATACAGGGATTACAAAAGGGGCAAAAATTAGGATGGGGATAACAAGATGTATTGGCATACAGGCAAGGCAAAAGTATGGCTATAATGTGTAAATTAAAAGGAAAGAATAGAATGGCGCCATGTGAGGTAGAGGAAAAGATATGAGCAAATGTATGAAACAAAAGATAATCAGGGGTGAGGGGAAAAGTGGAAGTGATAATATATTTAAAAAAATGAGATTAAGTAAATGTAGGCATAGTGAAGTGACAGTAATAAATAGGCCGTGGATTTGTAGGTCCTAATAGCTTAAGTTTCAGACACCTGAATTAGGCATTTATTACACCTTGTTTAGGCTGAATAGGTTGCAAATTATGCTCTGAAACTACTTTGAAACAGAGTGTCTAAAGTTTCAAATAAATCACATTTTATTTTGTAATACCATCCAAGCTTAATTAACTTAATATAAATTTCAGTTCACATTTTTCATTATTTTAATTCACTTGGATGAATTTTCACACTACATGATTAGTCTCACAATAGACCACAAGTACTTTTCTATATTTTCCATATTAAAACTCTGTTGTTTGTCACTTAAAATCAGTTTATAGGCCAAGAAAGAACGTTCGACGTCCACTGACATAATAGCAAACTTGAGCCTGTCTGCATGTTGTACTAAAAGTGGATGCTCTAGGTCTCCTGGTGCATTCTTAATGTTGTCCTTGACATCTTGAATTAAAGCAATCTTTTCATATAAGGGGGCCTATCTCCTCTCCAATTTTGAAATAATCTCAACAAAGAATGTGAAGTGAGCCCTGATATATTCCAAGTCATGGGAATAGAGGACTCTTCGAACAGCTTCCTTGCTATTGTAATGCATTGATGCATCATCCTCCAGCTGCATTACAACATTTTTTATCTTGTGAAGATGAAGATTGTATTATTCAGCAGCTTTCAACCATGTACCTACCCTAACGAGTTAGCAGAGGTTTGGGGGTAAAGGAACATCAGGTACATGGCTGTTCCCGGAAGGTCTGAACTCTAGTTAGAGCTTTTAGAAATGTCTTCTTTATGGTGCAAATCAGTTTATTGACCATTGGAAATTGCGATCTGACTCCCTCTGCTATATAGTTGATACCATGCACAAGGCAAGTCACGTGTACTAGAGAAGGATAAACACTTTCAGGAGCTGCATAGCTGTTACTATGTATGCTGCCGCATATGTGTATGCAAGAAGGTACCCTGTTTTCATCTATGCTATTTGGATACAACACTTTCAGACCATTGTTCATGAAGTTTGCTACAATTTGATAGTTTCCTGAAGTTGGTTCGTGCAGATCAGATATGCTCTCAAGGATGATTTTGGATCAAATTTTCCTACTATCAAGTTTGCTACATATCAACCACAAGCATCAGGGTTTCGTTGACTGAAATCCAAACATCGATTCCCGTATGTCCTCCCGTATCTTCCTTATTCCAAGTTGCGGCATGTAATTATTTCTTATTGTTGATTTGAAAGGAATTGAACTATTGCAGTACTTCTCCAAGAACTTCCTAAATGCTTCATTTTCAAATTTTCTGAAAGGAATATTAGCCACTGCCATTGCATGACACAGTTCTGCATAGAAGTTATTTTTCTTGCTTGTCTCTTGCAAAGATTGATTTAAGAGCAACTGTTTGGATTTTGATTTGCATTCCTAATTGGCCTTGTGACTTGCTCCTTGCTCATGTTGAGAGAAATGAGACTTTTTGTCATTTTAAACCTAAGACAAATTGTAAAAATTGTACTCTGGTATTTTCCTTCTGCTTAAATATAATATTTTATACTAAAACTGACAAATGTCAAATGATTTTCACTGTCTCCATAAAATGCAAAAGACACAATAGCAAGATTTAATTTAGACTGTAGTTTGAAGAGTTCTGAACAAGTCAATGAACTGATTTACAGAGCAAAGAAATGTCTAACCCCTGCACATGCATAAAGAGATTTTACTTATTTAAATGTGCCACCAAAGTGAATTAATTTGAAAATTTAAAAAGGGAGGTAAGTTCACCTGTAGCAGTGTTATAAAAAAGCTAATAATAACTAATAATTATTTATTAATTATATATTCAGACTACGTATCTCTTTATTGCAAGGTTGACAGAAAATTACTTTCTCATCCGAAGTAAAACATGGAAACTCGTTCAACCATTGATGAATCAAACTTGATTTTGAAGTTGCGATTTTGGACATATTTGTCACTACACAGTTCCCACATTCACACCCTGGAATCTTCCAAGAAACTACTGTAACAGCATGCGAAAACTTATTTTTCCAGGCTCACAGTCAGAAAGTACCGTTAGGCATGGTTTTGTTAACCTTAGACAAAAAAGCTGATGACAGTTGACACTGTACGAGAAGGTGGAACTTACTTCCACCACTGTGTGTCCTGAAGTGTTGAAATTTATTTATACTGATTTAAAATGCCTTATTTATGTTTTCTGGTTAATTTGTGGCACCAGTTATATTTATTTTCCATTTAATATGAACTAAAAATAAGGCTTACAGGATTTGGTGTTAAATAGGTCAAAATAGTCTGTAGCTCGAAATGGGCACTTTTAGGTAAAAACCTTAAGTTCTGCAGCCTAGTAATAAGTTGAAATATAGGTAAATAGTGGACAGGGAAAGTTAAAAATTTTTTGCAAATTGCTAAAAATTTAATAAGGGTCTAAATTGCAAACAGTAAGAGAGATTAGAGTGGTATTGTGAGAAGTAGAGAAAATTTGAGAAAGTGTGACAGAGTAATAGGTAACTGGAAGAAGGATTGGAAAAGCAGCTATTGCAGTTAATTAAGTGCAAGTGAGAGACAGTTAAGTCAATCCAGACCCAGTGAAACAATAGTAATACAAAGTTGAAAGAAGTAGTAGTAATTAACAGGAATAGACAAAAATTAGGCAAATAGCAAAAGCTAGTGCAGTTAGTGTAAATGGAAAGCAATTATAAAAGGCACATATACACATCGAGTATTCCAGGGCTGCCCTATTAGTAAAGGAGCAAGGCCAAGCTCATGGGTAGCCCAAGATGTATTTGTTTTAGTGCTTAATAAATCATATCATAATTACTATTGGCGCTAAGAAAAAAATTCAAAATTTGCAGAAGTGAGCCACAAGGAAGGTAGGGCATAATGTTTCTAACATAACCACAAAAACTCCATATTTTTTTTAGCTCGAATAGGTTTCATAATGCAAATAAATAAAATACCGATATATTATTTTGAATCATTAGTCAGGGAAACTAACATTACCAAAGGACATTAGAGATAACATAGCTGCTGATAGAAGGATAAGAAAGGATAAGATTAATTCATCAGAATATAAGAAGTGATCAAAATAAGATTGAAATAATTGAGGATGTGTTAGCACAAACTGACCCTCATGTAGTAGTATTAACAGCATATTGGCTTAATGTCCATCAGCTTCCATTACATAAACTGGAAAATTTTGTTTAGCTAGTAAATTTTGCAGAAATAAAAATCAGGGAGGTGGTGTAGCTATTTATGCCAAAAATGATTTAAAGTTTGTGCCATTAAGTAGTACTGAAAATAGTCCTGTTGCGATGGCTTGTGAAATAGCAGGAATTAAAATGGTAAATAGAATTAATATAAACATTACTGGTATATATAGATCCCTGGAGCAAAGATAGATGATTTCTTCAAAACTTTTGTTAAAATACTACAATATGCTACCATAAATAAGCCTAAATTAGTTATACTAGGTGATATAAATATAAATCTTGCAATTGATTCTAATTGCTCCAAATGATTTCAGGACATACTAACTAGTTTTTAAATGAACCAAATAGAATTACAGCTGTAAATCTTCAGTAATAGATCTTGTAATTACAAACCGAAATGTTGAGGAATGTTCTTCTTTTGTTCAAGAATTTCACATCTCTGATCAGAGTATGGAAATAATTGATGTCTGTGATAATGATATTGAACACAAAGAAGATAACTGTAATTTGGGTAGATGCATAACAGAACACAAGCTATCACGATTTGTTGCAGCACATCACCATGGTAACTAGGATGCAGTATATCTGGGTCAGGGTACAGATATGAAATAGGATGTATTTTATGAAATATTTCTGTATTATTTTAATGCTTTTTCCAGTAAAATTGATTAACTTTGACAAATGCTTCCAAAAAGTCAATATACCCTTGGGTATATGAGTTTTATAAAAGCAAGAGGTTTTGTGTTTTGCAATGAGAGATATAAGGTCCTGGAAAAGCAATATATGCGTGATTATTAGTATTAAAATCACAAAAATATGAGAAAAGTATTATCGAGTCCACTAATAGAAATAAAACAGGATGGAGAATCATAAATGAACACAAGGGTAATAAAAAACAACTTGAGAATAATGTACTTGAATATCAGTCACAGCATGTAAGTAATCCACAGGAAGTAATATATTAAATTCTTTCTTTATAAATGGAGTTGACAAGAAACAGAAAGATGATAGAGTAATAAAGTGACTCTTTCCATATTGTATACAATATACCTAAGGCCAACAAACAAAGCTGAAATAAAAAATCTAATAAATAGTTTTAAAACCCAAACATCTGCTGGATGGGATGGTATATCCACAAACGTTTTAAAAGGTGTTCCACAACAATAGTGAACATGTCATAAATGACTCTTTATCTAAAGGTGTATTTCCTGCATGTTTAATAAAATCCTTTGTTAGGCCAGTGTTTAAAAAAGGCAACAAACATGATAAGAATAATTATAGGCCAATAACACTCACCTCAGTACCTGCTAAATTGTATGAGAAGATTATAGCTAAGCAGTTACTATGCTTCCTGGATAAGCATAGTATATTAGTTTCCAGCATGGGTTTAGAAATAAATTTTCAACTGTGACTGCAATGGTAGATATTATCCATCACATACTAACACACCTTGAGAAAAATGACAATGTAGTAGGAGTGTTCTAAGATCTGTCAAAAGCTTTCGATAGTGTGTGCCATAAAACATTACTTCAGAAACTACAGCACTATGGGGTAAGGGGAAAAACATTAGAATTATTAACAACCTATCCAACGGGGTGTCAACAGTGTACAGAAATAGCATACAAACTTGGTAGGACTACAAAATTTTTTTTATCTATTATGACCATGTAAGATTGGGAATACTGCAAGGATTCATACTTGGCCCTCTACTGTACATACTTTATGTAAATGATATGCCAGATTTCAACAATAGCAAAACAATTGCATATGCGGATGACACAGCCTTGACTTTTTGGGATAAATCAGAAATTAGTTTACAAAATAATATAAAAGAACAGACAAATTCACTGGTAGAATATTTTATAAAAAATAATCTAAATGTTAATGCAGGGAAAAGTAAAGTTATGTTATTTGAACTTAGAAACAGCGACAACATTCTTAATGTAACTATCAATGAAAAAGTAACAGAGCAGGCAGATAAAGTATGTAAAAAATTAGCACAGCTATATACCTTACAAGGAATTTATCCAAATATTTAATAAGAGATGTTCTAAAACTTGCGTATTATGGCATATCTAGCCACATGAATTATGGAACTCAAATTTGGGTCATTGCTGGTATCTCAAACCTGAATAGGTATCCATCCTCCAGCACACCTTTTTAGCAACAAGTATAAAGTTAATATCTCATCCCACAGCTTATGTGCAAAGGGTTAGGAAGAGCCCTCCAATTGGGTAATTAATTTACTAATTGAGACTGACACCTCGGTCACAAATTTAGCCTGACAAAATAATTGCATTCATCAGTAAAAATGTTTGGTAGGTATGAAGAGATGCTGTTTAACAAATTCTCATCCAAAGATTGAAAAAAATGTTTTAATGCCTTCACATATTCTAAAGGTTTAAACCATGAATTCCAATGAGTGAGCATGGGGAAAGGAAATACTACAGCTGGAAGATTTGGGTAACTTTATTTAAGAAATTTCATATAAGCACTTTTCATTTTTCTTGAATGCAAGAAAGCCATTTTCAGTTTTGACACGAAATGGTCTAGTTGTGTCATTTCTTTTGTGATCAAATGACCAACTAGGTTCACCTTGTGTGCAAAGCATTGAAAGTGCATGAGAGGGTCACAATTATAGTTTGCAATGCTCCAAAGTGTATCTCCATGTAACGAGCTGAATCTGATACCATTGCCAATACATTTTCGTATGAGATGTCATTCTTTCAAAGCATCAATGATTGTCCTGTTACAGGTGGTTCCATTTGCTTTATCAAGAAAGCTACAACTAACTAGAAATACATTCTGGTTTGCCTGGTTACACATTGTTTGGAATAAGACTGCGAAAACACATCTCTGCCTGTCTGATCTCGTCTGCAACCACAACAATGGGTTTTCCTTGCAGACATTTCTTTATTTCAGACTTCATTGCTTCTCCACAACGAGATATACACTCACGTCGCAATGTACTTGCCTTGGGCAGATCTTCAGAGCTTGGCGCATACATGAACGCAAAATTGATTTAAATTAGCTAAAACGACTCAAGTTCGAGTCCTTTTGGCTCTATCATGCTACAAAATTAAGATTATAGGTACTGTCCTTAGTATGTTTTTGTGTAATTTTACACCCCTAAATCGAATTAAATGTTTAGATTCTTTAGTTATATAACTTGTTTGGTTTATTGAAGTTAAAATACAGAAATGATCTTGTTAATTTCGTGCCGCAAGGAAAGGTACTTTGACAAGTACTCCCAAAAAGCTGGATGATCCACTTTCTGAAGAGGGATATTCATCCTGAAAAACAGCTTCACTGTGTCTTCAACAAAAACACTTTTTTCAAATTTTGCACTCCAGTTTTTCATGCATCATTTGAATTGTGGTTTGTCGTTTTACTCCTTGTTTTTCCTCTTGTGATTTATTCTTGAAACTTACTTTGGCACTGACATGTCCCCGACTTCCACGACTTGCCACAATTGAGGAGATAAAGGCGGCATCGAAAGAGCCAAACAAGATCACAAAAAACAATTTCTTAAAGTGCTTCGAGGATTGGAAAAAACTTTGGCACAAGAGTATAATATCTGGTGAGGTTTACTTTCAAGGGGACAAAAACATTCATGAGTAAATAAATGTTTTTTCAAAAAATACAAAATTCACGATACTTTTTGAACAGATCTCATTTATAACAAAATGATGTGCAGTTTTATCTACTTTTCAAAATTACTATGTGGCTTCGCATCACTGCATGAAACAGATGGCTCATTTATTGGGTTGATCATCTTTTTTCCCTGCTGAAGATTGAGAGTTTCATCCCAACTTAGAACAATGATAGGATGCTTAAGTGTCAGTTTCATGTCAGTACATTGACATGTAACACTTCTGTGGGTCACACTAATAAAGCTATATCACCCTTAAAATCGTTAGCAGTACAGAAATTGTGTACTAATATTGCTCATGAATTGTGGCAAGTACATGTTGAGAACAGATGTGCAACAGAATAATACATCAATGCAGTGCAAATGTCACTTTAACTTGTCATTTTTCTAAACCCATTTGTCCCAATTGTGTTGCGATATGAGGTGCTCAATACTATCTGCCTTTAATGTCTAGTGTCATTTTTCTAAACCCATTTGTCCCAATTGTGTTGCGATATGAGGTGCTCAATACTATCTGCCTTTAATGTCTAGTGTACTTAAGATCATCATTAAAGCATGGTAACCCTATGTTGCAAAAGATCTAAGCGTTAGGCCTCGACACATGTATATGTTAACAAGGAAGATGATTAATAACCTATTATTTATTATGAAGCTTTACTAATTTGAGATCATGCCACATGCTGTTCTAAGGTCCTAGCTGCAGCTGACATTGTACATGTACATTGACAGATCATATTTTTAATTGCTGTTAAAAGCTGTCACCTAGGGTTTACTGTATAACTTACAATACATAACAAGTCACTAGGCTGCTCGTTCAATTCTTTCTCCTCTCCAGCCCCACACCTCCCACTACTTGCATAGTTGAGTAACCTAGCAACATCGAGGAAACGTACTGGAACGAGTATCGGTGGGGGCGTTGGGCTTGCAGTCACATACACTGTGACTGCTTTCTTGAATATATTTAAGATTACAGAATTGTACATAATACAAAGCACAAAGATTCAACAATTGAAAAAAAGGTTCTATTGATCATCCCTGATGTGACAATGATAATAATTCTATAATCATATAAGAGTAAATACCCACGATCACACTCAAACTTGAGTGAACCAACATTTGGTTTAAGAATACCAGAACTTCGTCTAACACGAAAACCATCAATTCATATATTCAGTAAAACAAAGCACTTTTGATTCTTGACAATCAACACTTGGTTTAAGAACACTGAACTTAGCCTACCATCAATACATATATTCAGTAAAACAGACCCCTTTTGATTTTTGACACATTCAACTATGGTATGAACATCAAAGAGGTTTCAGTCTTCCTTTACTAATGGCTCAGAAGAAACACCCAGTGATTATTTTATTAAACTTAGTTCCCAAAACCCCTCTCAATAAAATGCGAGTAAAACCCAAATATATGTCTGAACTAAATAGTCTGGAATTTTCTCACCCAGCACGTAATTGCACAGATGAAGTATTAGGACCTTCCGACGTCTGGAACTTCCTGGTTCCAGGAAAGTAACTCCCACTCTGTAGTATGGCTTTGTGTCGTGGACTCTCATATCCTAGTCACCTTTGTGACTGACTCCCAGCTGTGACTCCTGTACTGGGCAAACTCTCATCGTGACTGCCTGCCCGTACTTGGCAAACTAATGCCTTGGCAGCAGCAGAGGTGTCGGCGAGCAGAGGAACAGCCCATAGGGGGATCAAACATGTACCTGCCCTGAGTAGTTCTTAACCATGTATTGACCGAATGTGGTGGTTGCAGGATGGCGGTTGTTAATTATGTTGGAAGAAGGAAGGTAGCTAGCTGCTCCTCAATAGTTGCAGGCTCGGATGCAATGGCCAGTGTGCATCGGAATGGTATTAAAACTAGTAAGTCTTGCAATTTTTGAATGTAAAGAAAGCTATCCCAGGCAAAATCTTGGGTGGAGAGAAATTTTGTTTTACGCTGAAATATGTGCCTTATGGTTATCGTTGGTGCCCACATGTCATGCGTGGTAGCCGGTATCACTTTAATCGGTGATCTCTTGGACGGTAATCCCCAAGATACCTAACCAGGGTGCTCTGATGGTTTGGTAAACTGACATAGAATTTTGTGGCCCGGTGCCTGATTTCATCCTCCACATATCGGAGGGATGAAGTTCACCTTAAACCTGATTTATTTTCACCAAAATCTTTAGCTCAATGCTGACATACCATCAGCACCTTTTACACAAATACAAAACTTTGACATGTCTCTACATTTTACCTTTTAAGCCTCTGTAGCATGCATTCTTTGTGCTGCTAACAATATTTCTGACCTACACACAGATCCACCTCTTACATGGAGCTACACACCGATTCTGAATATCACTCAGATATTCACACGTAAATGCTTCGCTTTTAGTTCCACAGCTCGGCGAACCCTCACCCAGAGCCACACATAGTGACCCGTGAAATGCTTCCTGCCTGTTGCATAGCCAATCGACTCCTTACTGTGGAGCTTTGAACGTACCACAAACAGCTAGAAGCACCACACTGCTTTCACACTACTCATTGTACAGCTCACTGACTCTGATTCTGACTCTAGCAGCTTACTACTGATGCTCCGGAACTTGCAGCGGCTCTTTCTGGGATATCAGTCTCAAAAGATCTTTTTCGTAGCAATATGCCTCGCTTCCTGATGTCAGCTGATCTTGAGCATGTTTTTATTTGTCATAGCAACTTACTTCCTCTTCATGATGTCAGGCAGTGACTAACCTTGAGCGCGTTATTTCTCACAGCAGGCATGTGCGCATTACTTTCTCACAGCAGGCTTGTGCGATCGTCGATTTGGTGCTTCTCTCTTCTCAGATCTTTGCTCAGGGCAACCTCTGGATGTTTCCTCTGATCTGCCACTCCACGTGGTGCAGATCTTGCTTTGCTGATAAGAACCTGAGTACTCCGGGTAAGACGATGCATGCCTACCACTCAAAACCTCACTGTAGGCTTACTGATTGTGCTACGTCTTCCTCCAAGTATTTGCTTCCTAACAACCTTCCATGGGGTTCTATCAATGCTAGTCCTCTTGGTGTGCCTCTGCATGCTTCTTACTCTTGACAAATCCAGCCGTATTCTGTGACAGGGTTACCTTGCAAATCCCAGGACATATGTTGGGGCTTTGAAGCGTTACCACGTCTAGTTCACCTTGCAGGATCTTCCTGATGACGTCAATCATTGTCTTGTGGCTTCCGAGGGCATTCAGACCAAGTGTCACATCCTCAGCCACCTTCGTGACAAACCCCCAGAAACTTATAACGCTCCGCCCCAAGTTCCATTCCAGTCAGGTTTCCTACTCCACAGGCACAGTGTTGCCCAATGTCACTGTTTGGTAAGACCAATTTGGTTGCTTTGATGGCAACTGTTTCACCGCATGATGTCTGTTCCCATCCCCGGTTGCATTCATGTCCATCACTGCATTATCTAGTATTGCTCTTGTATCCTGTCACTGTCTGCAATTCTGATCTCCTGTCCAAGAAATACATATCACAGCAGGATATGGTGCCATGTGTTGTTGACAGTGCCCCTCCTCATGTTCCAGGTGGCTGCTTCCACAACATATTTCTGTGGGGTATTGCCATTGTCCCTGAGCTGATCCTCTGTTTCTAATGTACTGGACACTCCTGATGCTCTAGGAGGGGACAGCCCACCTTGTCCACCACCTGGTATCCTCAGGCCAGTGCTATCCTCTCCAACTGTAAGCACTGCCCATTTTTGGATTACACCTTCCGGAACATTAATCTTTCTGCTCAGGTCCTCCAGGAAGTTAACATGTTGGTCAAGGTCGTCTTCTCTTCTGCCGGATTATTCCACATCTTTCTTAATGCCAGATAGTCCATCAGTTTTAGCTAATAAGCTCTAGTTTAATCTCATACATTTCTTCTCTTATTTTGTACATTTTTCAATTCTAATTCCATTTTTTATTCCATCTTCATCAAGGAATTCCCCATCTTAATTTTACTTCCCATTTTGTCCATACTGAATTTCATTTCATTCTTCATTTCTGTCTTCCTTTGTTCCATTTTAGTCAATTATTTTTCAAACATTTCTTCCATTGCATCTTCTCCCACTCCTCACATCAGTGTGAAGACACACTACACCACTTAAAGCTGTTTTATTTTCATCATGATCTTTAGCTCAGTGCTAAGATACCACCAGTCTTTCTTTTGCACACTTCAGAATGTCTCTACAGTGTTCCTTTAAGTCTCTTTAGCAGGCACCTTTTGTGTTGTATAATCTTAAACTACACACAGGTCCACCTCTAACACAGAGCTACACACCAATTCTGAATACAACTCTGGATATTCATACATGAACTGCTTTGCTGCCGGTTCCACAGCTTGGTGGTCACTTACCCAAAGCTATACTTAACTGTGAACTGCTTCCTGCCCATTCTGTGTCATGCTGCCTCCTTATCATGGAGCTGGGAACTTACCACACTCAATTTGAAGGACCACACTGCTCTCACACTGTTCACTGGACAACTTGCTGACTCTGACTGGCCAACACATTACTGACTGCTTCAGGCCTTGCATTGGCTTTTATATGTATCTGCTGGTTGTGGTAGATATTTCTAAAATTTACATGTTTATTTCTCATGACAACTTGCTTCCTCTTCGTGATATCAGGCAGTGGTGGACCTTGAATGCATGTTACTTTCTCACGGCAGACTTACACAATTGCTGATGTGATAGTATAGTGTTTGAAATACAGCTCGTTTGGAGGCCGCCCAGAGTGCAGCAGACCAACTAAGGTGGATGCTGTCCCTTTATAATGAGATTATTTCCAGCAGGTTAAATCAGAGTGAAATTGTACTGTTTATTTTTTTTTGTAATTTATGTCCTGCAACATTAAGTCATATCGGACAATGAATGGAATGGGTGAAATGACACTCAAATGAGCCCAGGGTCCATAGAGCTTTGAGTTATCTGACATTCGTCTTTCAGGATAAGGGAAAACCCCGGACAAACCTTATCCAATTAACTCAGCCTGACCGAGATTCGAACTCGGGACCTCTTGAACGTGAGGCAGACATGCTTCCACCACGCTACCGAGGCGGGCATTGTACTTGTTTAGAGAAATGTTTCCTATTATTACGACTTTTTTTGACTTTTTTGGTATTCCTTTATTCAACTGTTTTCTTGTATTTCTGTGAATAACCATTTAGTATGTTACACCTTATTGAGTTAATTCTCCACTTACACATCCAAAACAAGTGTTTTGAGTTTATTTAGAAGTTCCCATTATAACTTTAGGCTTCTCTCCAAGCACCACTCAATCCAGCAGCAATCTGACATTACTCAGAATATATTGCCTTGCAGAGTCAGTTGCTAGCCGCCGAACGAGAAGGTCGTGTAGTGAGAGCATGAAAACAGAGAGCTGAAGATTAGAACATGGGTGTTGATTTGCAGCTGTACAGGATAAGAATTGGAGTATTTGGAGGAAAGAAAAGGAAGAATCAGTACAAAGAGGAACTGAAGATACCAGTTCAACTATGGATAACATTAGTATTAGCAGTCTTGCTAATAATAGGTGGAGTGGAACCGAACCCAGGACCAACGGACTTGAACCAAATTGCAGATATGTTAAAAATGATGATGAAAGATTTAGCAGATGTAAAGAAGATGAGGACAAATGGGAGCTAAATTGGACACAAATATTGAACAACTTGGAGGAATAATTAAAGAATTAAAAGAAGACACCGAACAAAAATTTGCTGAATGCACAAGAATGGTAGAAAAGGTAAAGAAGAACTGTGAAAATGGACAGCGCAATCTGAATCTCATATTTGGAGTAAAAGAAGACCTAAATAAGAGGTTGTATGAGATCGTGGCAGAAAATTTAGAAAGAAGACTAGAAATACCATTGCAAGGATTGGAGATTGTGGAGACTGTGGAGACATACAGGTTAGTCAAAAAAGGAAGAGACAACCTACCAATACTTCTAAAAGTAGATACGCAGAAGATGAAGTGGAGGATCATAAGCAGTACAAAGAAGCTAAAAGGATCAGGAATTTACATAGAAAGGGATTACAGCAAGGAAGAACAGAGATATAAGAAATCTGTATTAATAAAAATGAAAGAGGCCAGGGATGAAGGGAAAAAGGCTTACTTGAGGGGGCTTAATCTTATTGTAAATGACGAATGTTGGAGTATCCATGTTAGAAGAGATGAGCAGAGAAAAACTGATTCGCAACAAGATGAGATCCAGTCAGCAGACAGATCAAAGGTTGAACCAGAAGATGCGAAGAAAGACGATGCTACACCTGATATTACACGCAGCGATGACGCATCCACACTAGCAAGTGACGACATCCGGGGAAGTGACGTAGTGATACACCATGACGTAAAAGGCGATGACATAACAGGTGACGTGTGTCAAGGTTCCAGTGAGAGACATCAAAGCATGCATACAAGTGAAATGTTATATTTCAAAGACATGGCTGAGGCGCAAAGGGTTATAAAAGAAAGAAAGTTACAAATTATAGCAACGGGTGAAGAAAGTATTTTGCAAATTGGTGGAAACACAGAACAGTCAACAAGTGATGGTGGGGATGGGAAGTTAACAAGGGGAAGAAAGGTAGACATGTTGAAGAATAAAAACAGTGAAAACTTAAGATAGGGAAAGGGGATACCTATGATGTTTTGGAATGTGGAAGATCTAAAAGCAAAGTTAATAAGTGGCGAATTATATAATGTGAGTTAATTGAATTAAACGATTTTTTATGTGTTACTAAAGGTGCAAGTAAAACATCTGTTAAGGGTAGGGCATCAGGAGGTATAATGTTTGCTATTAACAATCACAAAGGTTTGGAAGTGGAAATTAAGAAAATTGAGAGTAAGCAAGTGGTGTGGATACAAATAAATAAAAAATGAAATGGGGTTAAAGCAAGTTATGTCTTAGGATTAGCTTATAATCCTCCAGAAATTTCACACATTTTTTATGAAAAAATTTATAACAACTTAGAAAAAGATATTGAGAAAGTTAGGGAGTGCTATCCAGAATCAGAGATAATTATGGGGGATTGGAATGCGAGAGTAGGAGTAGGATTGGAATGCTCCTATATTGGAAAACTTAATAAATAAAAAACCAATAAAACATTTGAAACAAATTCAGATAATTAAATCTTTAAGGAAAAAGGATGTAATCTTCTCAAGGGCTGATAAAGGGAACAAAATAGTAATCTTAGATACAGCTACATACAAAGAAAAAATGTTAGAGTTACTACAACAAAAAGAATTCCAGGAAATAGATTCGAATCCACTCAACCGATGCATAAAAGATGTACAAAAAACCATCATTAATAGTAAAATTTTAACAACTACAGAACAAAAAACTATCAAATCAGACAACCCTACCCTTGCAAGAATATATGGTTTGCCTAAAATACACAAACCCAACATACCCATGAAACCCATTGTAAATAATATAAACACTCCTAACTTACCTTCTGGCAAAATGGCTAACCAAAAAATTTCAGTCCTTTCCACAATTCCATACTCTGAGTATAAAAAACTCTTTAGACCTGGTAGAAAAAATTCAAAATCTTAAACTAAAACCTCATGACACTTTAGTATCCTTTGATGTCCGCTCCCTCTTCCCTAGCATTCCATTAGACAAACTTTTGATTCAGCTGAAAAAATGGCTAAATTCTATAAACCTGGATGCCAATGCAATAGAAGAATATGTGGCAATGACTGAATTATGTATACATCAAAATTATTTTGTCTTCGATGGAAAATATTATAAACAAATTTCAGGACTAGCTATGGGAAGCCCGCTATCACCATTTTTGGCCAATCTATACATGAGCTTTTTCGAAACACATATTACTAAAGCCTTCCCTCATGTTTAAAACATGGTACAGATACGTAGACGACATCTTTGCAATAGTGCCCTACAAACTAATAGATGATGCTTTGGAACTACTCAACCTGCAAGAACCCAGCATACAATTCACAGTAGTAACTGAAGAGGACTGTACTCTACCTTTTTTAGACCTTAAAATCAAAAAAGGCAATGAAAAACTAGAATTTGGCATTCATAGAAAAGCAACACACACAGATAATTACATCAAAGCAAATAGTTTCAACCCAATTCCACACAAACATGCAACCATCAACAGTCTGACACACAGATTAGTGAATCTACCTCTCAGCCAACAAGAATATCAAAACGAATACCATCAAATCTTAAAAACTGCAATTAAAAATGGATATGGAAAAAACCTTGTAGATAAAAAACTAAAATTATTCAAACTTCAAAAGAAATTAAAACAGATCACAGCTCTCACACCAATAAAACAAGAAACTAGATTTGCTAAATTTACTTACCACCCCTGGGCCACAAAAAAGTTCCAAAAAATATTCAAGAAATACAATATAACATTGGCACCAAAAAACAATTACAACATTAAAAACCTACTTCACAGTAATAATACTGATAAGATAAAACCAGAGGAAAAGTCAGGCATTTACAAAATTAAGTGTAAAGACTGTGAAAAAATTTACATAGGGAGGACAAAAAGGAACATAGGCACTAGAAAGAAAGAACACTTCAGGCACTAAAGATACAAAAATATTGATAAGTCCGCAATAGCAGTTCATTTCTGGTCTGAAAATCATGAAATTGAAGATAGCACAGAATTACTAAAATACGTACAAAAACATAGTGAACTCGTCATATGGGAGAGGATATACATAGAAAAACATAAAAACCAACTAATGAATTTTGAAATCCCGCTAGAAGAGAATCCCACATTTCAGTTCATCACTAAATCAACAGATGGCAGCAACAACCCCAGAATTACCCACACCGCTGGATCTAGCGTCAGTCGCACAAGAGCCGTAGATGCAAATGAAGATTTGCGAAACATGTCCTCAAAATAGGTACGAAAGTGAAGCAGATGTGTAAGAAATACGGCTCATCTAAAATTTAACAAGAATAATTTGTAAGGAAAGAGAAAGTGAAAGATATATAGATGAAGTATGGACGAGGAGAAGTAGTGATAAGATATAATAAGGAGGGTGCAAAATAAATAAAATAATAATAATTTAAATAATAATAATAATAATGATGATGATGATGATAATAATAATGATAATAATAATGATAATGATGATAATAATAATAATGATAATAATAATGATAATGATGATAATAATAATGATGATAATAATAATGATGATGAAAATAATGATGATAATAATAATGATGATGAAAATAATGATGATAATAATAATGATGATGAAAATAATAATAATAATAATGATGATGAAAATAATAATAATGATGATGAAAATAATAATAATGATGATGAAAATAATAATAATAATAATAATAATAATAATAATAATAATAATAATAATAATAATAATAATAATAATAATAATAATAATAATAATAATAATAATAATAATAATAATAATAATAATAATAATAATAATAATAATAATAATAATAATAATAATAATAATAATAATAATAATAATAATAATAATAATAATAATAATAATAATAATAATAATAATAATAATAATAATGATGATGAAAATAATAATGATGATGAAAATAATAATGATGATGATGATGAAAATAATAATAATAATGATGAAAATGATAATAATAATAATGATAATGAAAATAATAATAATAATAATAATAATAATAATAATAATAATAATAATAATAATAATAATAATAATAATAATAATAATAATAATAATAATAATAATAATAATAATAATAATAATGAATAAAATAATAATAATGATGATGAAAATAATAATAATAATAATAATGATGATGAAAATAATAATTTACTTATATGTATTGGCACTTTAGGAATAGATGAAGCAAATGCAAATGGCCAGAGTGTTTTAGATCTAATAATTTGTAGTAATGAACTAGAGGGAAAGATTAAAAATTTTAGAGTAGGAAATGAACCTTTGTAGCTGCCATTTTCCAATTTATGTAGATTTAATGGAGGAAACATCAGAAATCTTAAATCAGTCAAGAGAAGGAGTAGTAAATCGATTCACGTCTTATAAATGGAAAGAGTCAGAGGCCGTAGAGTTTCGGAGAGAAATAAACTCAAAAACAAGCAAAATAATAGAATCTGGGATATAGTTATCATTAAAAGAAGGGAGAATAGAGAATGCTTTGGAACTGTTAGAGATGATCGTAAAAAGAGCAGGTGTTAAAATGGAGATGAAACAAAATACTAACCCAAATATTAATAGCTGGTATAACGACGAATGTAGGAATGTGAAAAGAGAAGTAGAGAAATTAATAGAGAAATGGTGAATTACAGAAAAAGATGAAGATAAAACAACATTTTATATTATGTAGGTGGGGGTATAAAAAACTAATAGAGAGGAAAAGAAAAGAGTGGTTAGAAGCTAAGAGTAAGAAAGTGAAAGAGGTAGTGTTAGAAACAGATTCAAAGGCAGTATGGGATACAATTAAGGAGATCAATAGGAAAAGAAATATTGATGGGAAGATAGCACCCGCAGAGTGGGTTGAATACTTTACAAAGTTGATCAGCGAGCAACCTAAAGTTAGCTTTAAAAAATGGATTTGGGATGGGGAGGTGGCGCATGATAATAGATTAGATGGGGAAATCACAGTAGACGAAGTGAATTTACAAGTAAAAAGGTTAAAAGAGAACAAGGCTGGTGGCTTTGATGGACTTACCAGGAGAGTTCTGGAAGGAATATGGTAAAACAAATGAAGGTATAAGAGTCATGACGAAATTTCTAGAAAAAATAAGGCAAGTGAATAGATTTCCAGAAAATTGGAAAGTGAGTATTATTGCACCAATTTACAAAGGCAAAGGAGAAGTTAGTAAACTGCAAAATTATAGGGGGATGAGTTTACTAGCAATATTAGGGAAATTTTACACAGGAATAATGTGTGAAAGATTGCAAAGATGGGCAGAGGCAGAAAAGAAGCTATCAGAATTTCAATCAGGATTAAGGAAAGGGAGAAGGACAATAGATAATGTACTAATTATTAGAACAATTGTAGATAAGTACACAAATAGGAAAAGAGGGAGAGCATATACATTTTTTGTAGATTTTGAAAAAGCTTTTGATACAATAGTAAGAGAAGCACTATGGTGGAAATTACAAAAGAAAAGAGTCAGCAAGAAATTTATTATAGGGCTAGAAAAGATTTATGAGGAAATAAAGTTTGGAATAGGAGTAGATGAGAATGGGATAACAGAATTAGTGGAGCAGAAAATGGGATTAAGACAAGGCTGTAAACTTAGCCCTATATTGTTCAGCTTGTTCATTGATATAATTAAGAGGTTTGAAAAACGTAACATCCATTACTTTCTTGGAAGTGTTGAAAACAGTGTTGTTATGATAAATTAACTTTAAAGAGAGTCGATTAAAGACACTAGACAACACTTACTTTTAAATTTTTCCGGAACTAGTTTCAGAGGGCCGATGATAGAGGCAAAGCCTCTGAAACTAGTTCCGGAAAAATTTAAAAGTAAGTGTTGTCTAGTGTCTTTAATCGACTCTCTTTAAAGTTAAGTAACATCCATTGCCCAATTATTAGGTATAAGGTAATACCAGGGTTACTATTTACAGATGATTTGGTAATAGCATCTATAACAGTGATAGGATTATAGAGAGCAATAAATGAAATTATCAGCTACTGTAAAGAACAGGGGATAAGAATCAATATAAGCAAGTCAAAAATAGTAGTGTTTAAGAAGGGTGATAAGTTAAGAAAAGATGAAAAGTGGCATTTAAATGACCAAAAAGTGTAGGTGGTAAAGGAGTTTGACTATTTAGGGATGAGACTGAGCTACAATGGAGGCTGGGGAGCACATGGGAGAAAGATAAGAGCAAATGGGAAGATAGCGTTGTCTGGGGTAAGGAGCTGTAAATATAAATTGTACTGTATTTATTTCATCCTTTGGAACATAATACATATGTTATAGGACACGTCAGTTCAAGATATAAAGATAAGTATGAAAAGTTACATAAGACTAAAAACTGTAACAGATACAGGATCCAACAAAAGTCTAAAGTACAAAAAGCAAATAAATATAAATTATATAAAGACCATAGAGAAAAGCAATATAAAATTAATTGTTCACAAATGTGGAGTTTACTCTACTTCATGATTTAATTCAACTTAATTCAATTCAATTTATTTTGTCCTTTCGACTGATATCAGACACATCATAGTATAACAATTACATTAATGGCTATTGTCATTATTTACAATCACTTAAAACCAGATATGTCAGTAAAGTGGCATGAAAGAATCTATGAAGCAATAGTAGAATCAAAAATGACATATGGTGTGGAGTTGTGAGGGCCAATGAGATAAATCATGTTGAACATACATATGAACAGTTCTGTAAAGAGATACTAGGTTTGAATAAGTCAACGCCAAATGGAGTAGCTAGAGTAGAACTTGGAAGACCTTGCAGGAGTGGAGTAATTATAGAAATATGTTTAAAATATTGGTATAGCTGTATAAAAAAGGATGATGATAATACATTAAAGATCTGTCTAGAACATAAGAATTCAACAAGTAAAAACAGCTGGTGGGCAGAGCTAGAGAGAATGCTGGCTAAAATAGGGATGGGGGATATCCGGCAAGAGAGTGAAAGAAATGTAAAAGGTTTTTGGACAATTATTAAGAATAGGATAGAGGACATTGACAGACAAGTGACATGGGGAAATTTGATAAGTAAATAATTACTAAATGTATACCTGAAAATAAAGACAGAATGGGGAAGGGAAACATATATAGACATGTGTGATAGATATGAGAGGGAGGGTTTAGCTTGGTTAAGCACAGCAGCCATATTGAGAGAGGGTTCACCAAAGGAGTGCATTCTATGTGGAAAAAAAATAAGTTTAGGACATTATGTAGTGGAATGTAAAGAAATTGAAAACTGGAGGAAATTAATATGGGATAAGAACTGGGATAATAAAGGGGCTTACGTAGTAACAATAAAAATGCTTACGTTGAAAAGAGAGAAAAGATTAAGGGAGGTGGGGAAATTTGCTGACAAAATCAAAGAGAAATGGTTGAGAAGGGTGAGGAAATAAGAGGTATAGAAATGGAAAAGACAATCAGAACATTAGTTCAAGGTCATATAAGGGCTAGGATAGAGGTTAACGGTCAGGGAGTCAACACCACTATCAGCCTGTAATATAAGCAGCTGACAAATTTGTACCTAGATTAGTATTGTAACCCTTGTAATTGAGATTGTAAGATATGTAAGTACAAGTAAATAAATACAAATATATGTCTTCGCTGTGATTATTTTAATCTGACTTCATTTAATACTAAAATTTTCTTCTATGCCCTGTGCTGTGCATCATAACACTCAACAAACTTTGGCATCTAATGGAATAAAATAACTTGAATTCAGATTTGGCTATTGAGACTCCATGAGATAACAAACAAGAAAATAAAAGGATTCAGTACACAAAAGCAATTGAATGAGATCACCACCTTAACAGCTTTTAAGGACAAAAAAAAAAAAAAAAAAAAGCAAAAAATTCACATATAAACCTTGTGCAACCAAATAATTTTATTTAAAGGATTTTCGGTGAATTTAACATCACCCTGGCAGCAGTAAAGAAATTCAATATCAGAAACCTCATCAAAAAACCAAAAATAGAAAAAATTCCTCTGGTAAAGAAATCTGGCATTTATAGAATTAATTGCTTTGACTGCAGTAAGATAAACATTGGAAAGACGAAACGTAACATTACGTTGAAACCAGATTAAAAGAAACTTTAGGATCATCAAGCAAAAAGAAATAGATAATTCCGCAGTAGCAGCACATCTCTGGGATCATAACCACAACATAGAACAAAAAATGCAACTACGAAAATCAGTTCACTTGAATCAAGAATTAAACATCTAGGAAAACATTTTTCTTAAGAAATTTGAAACACACTTAATAAATTTTGATATTCCATTAGCAGAAAATATTTTACTTAACCTCTGTGGATTGTTGCCAGATGTCCCATCTTCAGAGAACCAGGATTACCTGGAACATCAAGGTTCTAGCCAATTGACACTACACTTTCTTGATAATGCCTTCAAGTGTAGTGGAAATGTGTTGAAAGAAAATTTGTGGTATGTGAAGTAGACAGTGTCTCAGTCAACTCATAGTATAATTTTAATTATTACATTACTTCACAGTGTTAATTCTAATTTAAATTTTCAAATTATCATGCATTTTATTAAAACATACTTAGCTTAGTACATAGTTTTATATCTGCTACATATTATGTAAAACACATTGTGTTTCTTCTTCTTTCAACACTACAGATAAGTGAGAGCTACACATTCACCACAAAATGCACATCTTTTCTCACAGTACACCATTCCAAGCAATACATAACACTGAAGGAAAAACACACATTTGTAACTGTAACCTTTCATGGCCTACAGTTTTTGTGTTCTGTAAAGTACATTACACCCCAAAATTTGCAGGTTTCTTGCAAGCATAGCATGTCATTAAACAAATAATATAAGTACTGCATATTTTCATTTTAAGTAGTTTCAGACAGTTTCTGTTTCTTTATGGAGGAATTTCTTTAGCATTTAGGAAAAGGTATGAAGTATATGAATTCCATTGGAACCAAATCATTTTTAAAAACTAGATTTAATTCCATGAAATTCAATGTCTGATTTAGTATTCAGTTTCACTGTACAATAATTCATAGGCCGGCCACATAGCTCAGTCTGTAGAGCATCTGCCTGCTGTGTGAGGGGTCCTGGGTTCAATTTCCGGCTGAGGTGGGGATTTTTCCCCAACCCATCTTCCCCAGAGTCTGGAAGTATGAATGAGAGTGCGAATGTGTACGTGAAGTACACTGGCAATGTGTTCCAAAAGGAGAATGGCTGCTGATATGACAATTGCAGTTAATTCATCCATTAAAGGGTTAAAGTCAGGGTATAAATGTGGGGGGGGGGGGGGGGGAGAAAAAGAATAATTTGGTGCTATCTTCAATTTCATGTTTTTCAGACCAGAAATGAGCTGCTATTGCAGACTTATCAATATTTTTGTGTTCTAAGTGCCTGAGTGTTCTTTCTTTCTAGTGCCTATGTTTCTTTTTGTCCTCCCTATGTAACTTTTTTCAGTCTTTACACTTAATCTTGTAAATGCCTGACTTTTCTTCTGGTTTTATCTTATCTGTATTATTACTGTTAAGTAGGTTTTTAATGTTGTAATTGTTTTTTGGTGCCAATGTTATATTGTATTTTTTGAATATTTTTTGGAACTTTTTTGTGGCCCAGGGGTGGTAAGTAAATTTAGCAAATCTAATTTCTTGTTTTATTGGTGTGAGAGCTGTGATCTGTTTTAATCTCTTTTGAAGTTTGAATGTTTTAGTTTTTTATCTACAAGTTTTTTTTTTTTCCATATCCATTTTTAATTGCAGTTTTTAAGATTTGATGATATTCTTTTTGGTATTCTTGCTGGCTGAGAGGTAGATTTACTAATCTGTGTGTGAGACTGTTGATGGTGGCATGTTTGTGTGGAATTGGGTTGAAACTATTTGCTTTGATGTAATTATCTGTGTGTGTTGCTTTTCTATGGATACCAAATTCTAGTTTTTCATTGCTTTTTGTGATTTTAAGGTCCAAAAAAAGGTAGAGTACAGTCCTCTTCAGTTACTACTGTGAATTGTATGCTGGGTTCTTGCAGGTTGAGTAGTTTTAGTTTTAAAGTATCATCTATTTGTTTGTAGGGCACTATTGCAAAGATGTCGTCTACGTATCTGTACCATGTTTTAAAAATGTGAGGGAAGGCTTTAGTTATGTGTTTCGAAAAAGCTCATGTATAAATTGGCCAAAAATGGTGATGGCGGGCTTCCCATACCTAGTCCTGAAATTTGTTTATAATATTTTGCATCGAAAACAAAATAATTTTGATGTATACATGTTTCAGTCATTGCCAAGTATTCTTCTATTGCATTGGCATCTAGGTTAATAGAATTTAGCCATTTCTTCAGTTCAATCAAAAGTTTGTCTAATGGAATGCTAGGGAAGAGGGAGCGGACATCGAAGGATACTTAAGTGTCATGAGGGTTTAGTTTAAGATTTTGAATTTTTTCTACCAGGTCTAAAGAGTTTTTTATGCTCAGAGTATGGAATTGTGGAAAGGACTGAAAGTTTTTGGACAGCCATTTTGCCAGAAGGTAAGTAGGAGTGTTGACATTTATTTACAATGGGTCTCATGGGTATGTTGGGTTTGTGTATTTTAGGCAAACCATATAATCTTGTAAGGGTAAGGTTGACCGGTTTGATAGTTTTTTGTTCTGCAGTTGTTAAAATTTTACTATTAATGATGGTTTTTTGTACATCTTTTATGCATCGGTTGAGTGGATTAGAATATGTTTCTTGGAATTCTTTTTGTTGTAGTAACTCTAACATTTTTTCTTTGTATGTATCTGTGTCTAAAATTACTATTTTGTTCCCTTTATTAGTCGTTGAGAAGATTACATCCTTTTTTCTTAAAGATTTAATTATCTTAATTTGTTTCAAATGTTTTCTTGGTTTTCTATTTGTTAAGTTTTCCAATATAGGAGAGGATTTTTTCCTAATTATATTCTTATCCATGGTTTCCAAGCCTTCTACTGCTAATTCTATATCTGCAATGAATTCATCCGGGTTGCTCGAGTATGTTATACATGTTTTTAGGCCTTGGTTAAGCATATCTATTTCTTCAGTGTTAAAATTTTGCTTAGAGAGATCAATTACATTGTCTAGGGGTGTGTTCTTTGCTGAAATTTTGTTATGTTTTGGTTGCCAATGATTATGGTTATGCTTTAGTTTCTTCTTTTGACGATAAACTTTCTCTTTGACTTTATAATTTATATGTTCAAATGATTTAGTCTCTAAATGGTCCCATGCTGTGTTTCCTAGTAATTTTACCAGTTTCAAATGTAGGTTGTACAATGAGAGGTCTATATTAGTTAGTTTTCTGTAGTGATTGGCTTCTTCGGATTTTAACACAGCTTTTTCAGCAGCTAATTGTTCTCTACTGTTGTGGTTAAACTAGAATTTGGCTGTCCAAAAAGTTTCAGTCCTTTCCACAATTCCATACTCTGAGCATAAAAAACTCTTCAGACCTGGTAGAAAAAATTCAAAATCTTAAACTAAATCCTCATGACACTTTAGTATCCTTTGATGTCCGCTCCCTCTTCCCTAGCATTCCATTAGACAAACTTTTGATTGAACTGAAGAAATGGCTAAATTCTATTAACCTAGATGCCAATGCAATAGAAGAATATTTGGCAATGACTGAAACATGTATACATCAAAATTATTTTGTTTTTTATGCAAAATATTATAAACAAATTTCAGGACTAGGTATGGGAAGCCCGCCATCACCATTTTTGGCCAATTTATACATGAGCTTTTTCGAAACACATATAACTAAAGTCTTCCCTCATATTTTTAAAACATGGTACAGATACGTAGACGACATCTTTGCAATAGTGCCCTACAAACAAATAGACGATGCTTTGAAACTAAAACTACTCAACCTGCAAGAACCCAGCATACAATTCACAGTAGTAACTGAAGAGGACTGTACTCTACCTTTTTTGGACCTTAAAATCATAAAAAGCAATGAAAAACTAGAATTTGGTATCCATAGAAAAACAATACACACAGATAATTACATCAAAGCAAATAGTTTCAACCCAATTCCACACAAACATGCCACCATCAACAGTCTCACACACAGATTAATAAATCTACCCCTCAGCCAGCAAGAATAACAAAAAGAATATCATCAAATCTTAAAAACTGCAATTAAAAATGGATATGGAAAAAAAAACTTGTAGATAAAAAACTAAAACATTCAAACTTCAAAAGAGATTAAAACTGATCACAGCTCTCACATCAATAAAACAAGAAATTAGATTTGCTAAATTTACTTACCACCCCTGGGCCACAAAAAGTTCCAAAAAATATTCAAAAAATACAATATAACATTGGCACCAAAAAACAATTACAACATTAAAAACCTACTTAACAGTAATAATACAGATAAGATAATACCAGAAGAAAAGTCAGGCATTTACAAGATTAAGTGTAAAGACTGAAAAAAGTTACATAGGGAGGACAAAAAGAAACATAGGCACTAGAAAGAAAGAACACTCAGGCACTTAAGATACAAAAATATTGATAAGTCCGCAATAGCAGCTCATTTCTGGTCTGAAAATCATGAAATTGAAGATAGCACAGAATTACTAAAATACGTACAAAAACATAGTGAACTGGTCATATGGGAGAGAATATACATAGAAAAACACAAAAACCAACTAATGAACTTTGAAATCCTGCCAGAAGAGAATCCCACATTTAAGTTCATCACTAAATCAACAGATGGCAGCAGCAACTCCAGAATTACTTACAACTCTGGATCAAGGTTTAGTCACATAAGAGCTGAAGATGCAAACAATGGTTTGCGGAACATGTCCTCAAAATAGGTACGTAAGTGAAGCAGATGTGTAATTAATACGACTCATCTATAAATTAATAATAGCAATTTATTGTTTTTGTGGGATAATATTTTAAGATAAGATTGCTTCATATGTCCAATGGATATGTATATTGTATTTTTTATTTTTTTTTTATTTATTTCATCCTTTGGAACATAATACATATTTTATAGGACACGTCAGTTCAACATACAAAGATAAATATAAAAAGTTACATAAGATTAAAAACTGTAACAGATACAGGATCCAACAAAAGTCTAAAGTAGAAAAAGCAAATATAAACTATATAAAGACCATAGAGAAATGCTATATAAAAGTAATTGTTCACAAATGTGGGGTTTACTCTACTTCATGATTTAATTCAATTTAATGCAATTTATTTTGTCCTTTTGATTGATATCAGACACGTCAGAGTATAAACATTTTATTAATGTCCACTGTCATTATTTACAATCACTTAAAACTAATTAACATTGAAAAACTGTTTTACAGAATAAAGGGAATGTTGCAGTAAAAAGAGTTTTACTCCCTTTTTAAAATGTATAAGGCTCTTCATTTGTTTAATATTTTCTGGTAGCCTGTTGTATAATCTTATACCTTTATTGATAGCACTAGACCTGAAGATTTCTGTTCTACAACTTTGAATGTGAAAGTCATCTTTCTGATGTGTATTGTATTTGTGAATATCGGCATTTTTGTAATTTTGTATTTGTAGTTTATTTTGTTTTACATGGATCACTAATTCCAAAATAAACATACGTGCTAGAGGTAATATTTGATGTTTTTTGAATAATGGCCTGCAAGATGTTCTGTTATCCACCCCACTTGGTATCCTTATCACTCTTTTTTGAAGTTTAAAGACTACCTGCCTTTTCTCCCCAGAACACTTATCCCATATTGTAACTGACTGTGAAAGTAACCATAATATATATTTCTCAATGCTGCTAGATTTATTAAGCTTTTCAAATGTTTAAGCAAATAACAAATGGAACACACACAAAGTATAAACTTGAAAGAAGCGTAGGGACAGTGAAGCACAAATTAGCACAAAAGTGAATCGAGAAGATATTGACACATTGCTTGAAGAATCCCACATTGCTTGAAGGAATGTGTCAATATCTTCTCAATTCACTTTTGTCCAAATGGAACTCAGTTTATTTATTAAATGTTGAATATGTGTGGTCCATTTCATGTTCTCATTCATATGTAATCCCAAAAATTTTGTGTCATTATTGTAGCTAATGGCTGTTTTGTCAAATAATATTGGAGGTTTGACCACATTTCTATTTTGGCAAGTATGGAATGAAATGGCAATAGTCTTATCCTTATTTATAATTATTTCATTTGTCTGAAACCATGTGTGCAGTTTACATAGAGTATCATTGAGTTTGGTCTGTATGCTTTCTTGATTGTTTCCTTTTATTAGGATGTTAGTGTCATCTGCAAATAAAATAACATCTTTGAAATTAATGGCAGTTGGCAAATCATTTATGTACAACGAAAATAACAAGGGGCCCAGGACTGATCCTTGTGGCACTCCTCGCCTAATTTCTCTCACTTTGGACTGAACTGTATTTAATTTTCCTTTATTTTCAAACTGAAGTTCTACAAACTGTTTTCTATCGCTTAAATAGGATTTAACCCAATTATTCATAATACCCCAAAAACCATATTTAATTTCCTGAGTAGTATTTCATGATCTAAAACATTGTATGCTTTTGTTAATTCTAAAAATAAACCCACAACTACTAATTTTTTATCAATAGCTTCTTGAATTTTATTTATTAAACTTTCCATGGCTGTTATGGTAGATATGTTTTTTCTAAATCCATTTTGGACCTCTGAAAGAATATTGTATTTTGAGATGAATGATATCATTCTATTATGAACCAGTTTTTCAAATATTTTAGAAAATGATACGATTGATATTGGTCTGTAATTTTCTCTTTTATTCTTCTCCCCTTTTTTATAAAGCTGCTTAATTTTTGATACTTTTAACTTAGCTGGAAATACACTCGATTGCAATGATGCATTATAGAGACTGACTAGTGGCTTAGTTATTTGATGTATAACTTTTTTAATGATAACATCTGGTACTTCATCAACTCCAGATGAATATTTGGCCTTCATACCCTGGACTACACCTTCTAATTCCAATTCCATAACAGGCAATATAAAAATTGATTGACTGCATTGCTTTATGTTGTCACCATTCTCTTGACACCCTATATGGTTAATATTTTGAGCTACTAAGTTTTCTGCAATGTCTGTGAAATAAGCATTAAAAGACTCTGCAATATCCTCTGGATTTGTGGTATTATTATTATTATTATTATTATTATTATTATTATTATTATTATTATTATTATTATTATTATTATTATTATTATTATTATTATTATTATTATTATTATTATTATTATTATTATTATTAGTATTATTAGTATTATTAGTATTATTAGTATTATTAGTATTATTAGTATTATTAGTATTATTAGTATTATTAGTATTATTAGTATTATTAGTATTATTAGTATTATTAGTATTATTATTAGTATTATTATTAGTATTATTATTATTAGTATTATTATTATTAGTATTATTATTATTAGTATTATTAGTATTAGTATTATTAGTATTAGTATTATTAGTATTAGTATTATTAGTATTAGTATTATTAGTATTAGTATTATTAGTATTAGTATTATTAGTATTAGTATTATTAGTATTAGTATTATTAGTATTAGTATTATTAGTATTAGTATTATTAGTATTAGTATTATTAGTATTAGTATTATTAGTATTAGTATTATTAGTATTAGTATTATTATTATTATTATTATTATTATTATTATTATTATTATTATTATTGATATTTAATTCATTAATATTTATTTTTGGGACAGATTTTCCAGTTTCTTGGTTAACTAATGTCCAAAGGGCCTTTGTTTTATTGTTAGAGTTTAGTATGAATCTTTCATTTTCCCTTTTGGCTATGTCCAATGGAATGGCTTGTATCATATTAGCATTGGGTTTTGTATATAATTTGTAAAATCTATGTTTGATATACTGGATTACTGTGTGATTGTTACAGGTGGGAAGGGAGCTGCACAGGTAGAACAGGTGTCTTCTGTAGCAAAACCAGGTAAGGTCTCAGTTTTTCTATCTGCTATGCAGTATTTCAGGAATAACTAATTTATGTAACAAAATTCATGTGTAAAAGAGAAGGTCATATGGGTTCATATGTTCAGAATGAAAACTAATAGGACAGGAATGTGGCAGTAGAGATTTAATTACTGCACTCTAATTAAGAAAAATCTCAGAATTTTAAATAATCGTTGAAGCAAATTGGGAGAACACATTTGATTAAGTGTTAGAAATTAGTAATTAAAAAGCATGTAGAAAGCAATGTGCATTTTATTGAACAGTTCATATATTAATAGATGGTTGTTTTTTGTGTGTTCAGGACTGGAACCACCATCTGCGAGGCCCTCATCAGCTCCAGAACTCCCAGGTACAGTTTTCATATAGCATTCATTATAATAACAGATTTTTTCCATTTAAAAACATCATCAGTATAAATGAGGGCAGTTTTGGGTATACAGATAATCATTTTACTTACCATAAAACCAGAACCAGACATAATGCATGGAGACAATGAAAAGAAATTAGGGGGAAATCCTCTGCATGTATCATAGAAAATTCTTATCATTCTGTGCTATGAAGAGGTTTGAAGTGGTACAAAAAATTGGAAGCATTTACAGTATTACAAACTTTAGGTCCGAAAGTCAGCTCCAAGGCAGACCATTACACACCTGGGTCATTCCTTCGTTCAAACCACATGGAGGAGGAAGGAAGGAGAGGAAACGGTGCAAAGGATGCTATAAGGTGTTTTTGTTAACATTTCTATAAAATGTAACAATGTAAAGCAAATGTAACACACTGTTACTTAAGTCTGCATTCTTGTTTGTTTTGTGGAAAAACATTAGCATTTATTCCACAAGCTGTGCCATAATCTTCTTTCCTATATCCATTTTTTCATCATCCTCTCAAATATCCCCTCCACCTGGATTTACAGTTAAGATGACTATCTTGTTTTTGTCACAGTATTATAAATAATAAATTACTAGAATAATGAAAATTACTTTTGTACAGTATCTCTGTTGGTGCTGCTATCTCTTAGGTTATTGCTTATGGCTGGAATCTGCAACCTAGTAAAATCCTCATATTGTATGTTGGAGACCTATGTAGTTCTGCATTCAGTGTCTCAATTCCACTATTTTCTAAAGATGTAACACAAAGATTTTCTACATAATTCTCTTCCCCCAATACTTCTACATCTTCTGTTATTTTTGATTTTCTAAAAAATTTGCATTAACGGCTTTGATTAAAATTTTCATATATTTAAGATATTTACATAAAAGAATGGAAATACATCATGTATGTACAATTTAAATCCAGAGTTCCTTAACCACCAGGCTGAGACCTCTGATAAAACAGATGTGGAAAGAAGATAAAATCCATAAGGATTGGGAAATAGGCATAATGGTCAGATTGCCCAAAAAAGACTCTCTAAATTCTGCAAAAATTGGAGGGGCGTTGTGTTGCTGAGTATACTGATTAAACTCACTACCCAGAGTAATTTTAAGTGGTGGAACAATGACTTTGAAAAGAACAGGCTGGATTTCATAGAGACGGTAGTTGTGTTGATCTAATTAATACTGTCTGAATTATAATGGAACAAAATGTGAACAGAAAAACACTGATATTTCACTGAATTAGAGTTGAAATGTGGAACACCCTAAAGAAATATGGGATACCAAATAAAATTGTGAATGTAATGGAATATATGTATTGTGACTATGTGGGTTCGAAGGATTAAAAATCAATTTTCAGAAATTCAAAATGTTCTTTAATTCCGTAGAAATACACTTGGTACACTTGCAGATTACAGCAGAATTACGTAACACACACAATTTCAATCCACCAGTTCATCTATCACAGGTCCACTCACTACTCGGTTCCTTGCCGTAAAAACTGACTAAACTCTGCACGCACACACTCAAATTTATACGTGGGTCAGCGGTTCTGGAGAATTCTCCCCAATGGAGAAGTAGTCGTAAGAGAGGCTTCGCGGTCTTTCGTGGCGGCAGGAAGGAAGGGAACGAAGATCCAGCCACCTCCATGGCTTGCCCTCTCCCCACCCTGTCTCGCCTCCGTAGGTGCTAGCTCATTGGCATAGGCGTGGCTTTAACGCTAACCGTCTCCTATCCTTCCTGGCATCTGGCTTCGCTAGTCGTAACTGATGTCTAGCAGCACTGCTCCCTCAAGGCTGGTTGTTCCAAACAGCACCATTGTAGCGGGCCAGACGATCCAGGTGTACCACGAACATCTTTCCATGGGGCACCTTCTGGACCACGTCGTTCATCCTCTTCACCACCCGGTAGGGTCCTTGCCATGGTTGCTGAAGCTTCAGGCAGCGTCCCTTGGTCCGAGTTGGGGGATACAACCAGACCAAGTCACCTTGCTGGAACCCTGGCTTTGGCTTGCCTGTTGTATCAGGTCTTCATGTGGTCGCTTGCCTTCTGGATGTTCTGAAGAGCCGAATTCATGCATGTCGTGGAGACGGTCCACCAGGTTCTCCACATACTCGGTTGTTGGCTGTTTCGCTTCTGTGGGACTCCCAAAAGCCAGGTCACAAGGTAGGCGCAACTCTCGGCAAACATTAAGCTTGCTGGTGTCATCCCAGTGGTCTCGTGTGTTGAAGAGCGGTAGGCCAGCAAGAACATTGACACCTTGTCATCCCAGTCTCGCTGATGGCTGGCCACAACCTTCCTCAGATGTTCTTCACAACAGGGCTGTTGTGGGGGTCTTATTCACCCCAAGTCTTCCCAGAGCCTCCATCAATTTGCACTCAAAATTGGTGCCCTGGTCGCTGTGAAGCACTTAACGGCACCCCAAATCGGCAGAACAGTTGCTTCAGTTGCTTCACGAGGCAGTCTGTGATTGTCTTTGCCTCCTGGTTCAGGATGGCTTACACCTTCGACCACTTGGTGAGGTAGTCCACGACCAACATCAGGTACTTGCTGCCTCGGTCGGACACTGGGAATGGTTCAGCTATGTTGACGGCGATCCTTTCGAATGGCGCTCCCTCATTTCACTGCTTCATGCGACTCCGGCTCCTAGTCTGGGGGCCGAGACTCGCCACGCACATGTGACACTGACGGCACCATCTGTCAGCGTCTGCTCGGAGCCTCAGCCAGTAGTAATGCTGCCGGAGTTTGTTGACTGTTCGATTTGCTTCCAGGTGTCCTCCTGAAGTACCAGCGTGCACTTCCTCCAAGACCTCTGGGACCTTCTGGGAAGTACCAACTGTTCTCTCTGCGTCTTCCCATCAGGCGATTCCCATACCCGGAAAAGCACGCCCTCTCTGATCTTCAGCAAGTCCCATTGGGCCCAGTATGACTTGTATGTAGCACTCCATGGTGCGATGTCCTCCCAGGTTGGTGTTGTCCCTGCCTCCACTTCTCTCAAGAGTGGTACCAAGTCTGCGTCCGCCAGCTGCTCCCTCCTCAGGCCTGCGCTATACCAGCCGTCTGCAGGCACTGCCGTGACCACTCTGACAGCTGCAGCACACTCCTTCTCTTCCACTCTTGTGCACTGGCCGCACCCTTCTGGGCAGGGTCTTCGGGACATGGCGTCTGTGTTGCCATGGCTCTTCCCTCTACGATGTTCAGAGGTGAAGTTGTACTCCTGTAGCCTCTGGACCCAACGTGCTGTCTGGCCATCAGGTTTCTAAAACTCAGTAGCCAGGGTAGGGTGGAAAGGTCAGTCCTCAGGAGGAATGGCTGACCGTACAGGTACTTATGGAAGTACTCCAAGGTCTTCACTACCGCCAGTAGCTCTCGCCGGGTGACACAGTAGTTCTTCTCTGCCTTGGATAGCATCATGCTGTAGTAGGCTATCACCTGCTCGTGGCCGTCCTGGACTTGGGATAGGACACCCCCAATGCAGTGGTCACTGGTGTAGGTGTCCACAATGAAAGCCCCTATCTGGTTGTGGAAATCCCAGAATAGGAGCACTGCACATTGTCTTCTTCAGGAGCTGGAAAGCGCCTTCGGCATCCTCCGTCCACACAAAAGGTGGGTATTCCTCTGTCAGGTGGGTGAGGGTCTTGGCGATGTTGGAGAAGCCCTTTATGAAGCGGTGTATGAAGCAGCGGTAGTAACTGCACAGTCCCAGGAAACTGCGCAATTCCCTCTTATCCTTCAGCCGAGGCCAATCTCTCATGGCCTGTGTCTTCTCCGGGTCTGGCCATTCCGGTTGGTGAGACTATGTGGCCCAAGTAGTTAACTGCCTTGCGGAAGAGCTGGCACTTCTTCGTGTTCAGCTTCAAGTTGGTCGCCTGCAGTCTCTGTAGCACCTTACTCAGATTCTCGAGATGGTCTTCGAAAGTCTTGCCGATGATGATGTCCAGGTATAGCAAGCAGGCATCATAAGTCAGTCCTCTCATCACTGACTCCATGAGGAGTTGAAAGGTAGCTGGTGTATTGCAGAGGCCAAAGGGCCTCTGAACTGCCAAAGCCCTTGACCTGTTGAGAATGCGGTCTTCTCCATGTCTCTCGGGTCTAGAGCCACCTGACGGTAGCCCGATTTCAGGTCCAGGGTCGAGAACCATTGTGCACCAGCTAGCATGTCCAGGGTGTCGTCAATCCGGCGTAAGGGGAAACAGCCCTTCCAGGTGACAGCGTTCAACTTCCTGTAGTCCACGCAGAAGCGTAGCTCGCCGTTCTTCTTTGTCACCAGAACTCAGAACTACAGGTGGACCCAAGGGCTGTCAGACTCTTCAATCACTCTGCTGGATCTCATGTCCTCCAGCATATCCCGTACCGCCGCTTGCTGGGCCAGCGGAACACGTCTAGGTGGTTGTCGAATAGGCCTAGCGTCTCCGGTGTCGATGTGGTGGAGCACTCGGTCCGTGCGGCCGTAGTCGCTGTCGCCTTGGCTGAAGACGCGCTGGTATCGTCTCAGCAGTTGTCAAAACTTTCTCCAGCTGTTCTGCGGTCAGGTGGTCGGCCGCCTTCTCCAGTAAGCCTTCCAGCCGGGGCCCCAGGTGTTGCGTCGGCATCGGCTCCTCGGCCTTGTCGATTGCTGTCATGCTGAGCACGGGCTCGCACGCCTCCTTATCGGTGTCCGTCAGGTTGAACAGCCTCACTGGCACCTCCTCTCGGCACGGCAATAATGTTATGGCTACATATAGTCTGTGTACAAGCGTCTTCTGTTCCAGCATCATGTTCCTGGTTCGCTGGCCTTCCAGTCGCCATCACCACCACTTCGCTTTTCGCGGGGACAACCACGTCTTCCTTCAAGACGACCCTGCAGATTCCAAGGCGCTCTTTGGGTTGCTGGAGTATGACCTCTTATCTGTTAAGCAGCAGAACCTTCCTGCAGACGTCGACCGACGCCTCGTGGCTCCTGAGGGCATCCAGTCCCAGTATCACCTCCTCAGCCACCTTCGCGACGAACACCCACAGACGGACGGCACTCCATCCCAAGGTCAACTTTAATAGGGCCTCCTTCTCCATAGGCAAGGTGTCGCCTGATGCAGTTACAAGCTGGTATGGTCAGCTTGGTTTCCTGGACGGCAAACCCTTTGGCTATATCAGGTCTGATGATGGTCAGGATGCCCCGGTGTCCACCAGCACGCAGTACAGGTTCCCTCTGACCCAACTGTTCACGATGAGGTTGTCATCCATCCGCCGTCTGACGACGCGTAGTGTCACTCGAGGAGATGGTGGTGATGGCGCCGACGTGCTCCTTGCCATGATGGCCCTTACTCGTTTCCCAGCTGCAAATGCAGGTTTAGAGTGGATACAAATGCTAACCAAGATGTTCTTTTGCTTTGACGTATTTTATATTTTGCTATAGTACAACGTTTTTTAAATTTTATTTTATTTTCAGGAGTAGGATTTCTTTTGTAAAGATAGAAAGCATGATTCTATTTTTTGATAGCTTCTAATAGAACCAGGGTTCTGTTTCCTTTGAGAACTTTTTACCTGATTTTGAAACGTTAAGGTCTGCAGGTGTAATTATTAAATGAGAAAAATCTTGAACAATATCACTGATGTGCCTTGAATGAAATTCATTTATCAAAATTAAGTCATCAAGATTTGTACTAATACATTTCCGAAATTGTTTCCAGTCTGCCTTATTTAAATTCCATTGAGAATATGTGAGATTTGAGAAGCTGTCTGAAGATTGGTGGTCATCATTAATTATAATTGGGAAGTGACTTCCTTGAAGGAAGTCACTTCCTTCAAGGAACAAAATTTCTTCCAGTTTCAAACAAAATATTATCACCAAACTTCAGGGTTAGCAATGGGCAACCCCCTGTCACCCTTCCTGGCCGATCTGTACATGAGTGCATTAGAAGTAAGGTTCAACAAAGGTTTCCCTTGGATGTTCAAACTCTGGCAACGATATGTAGATGACATCTTTGCAATAGTACCAAAAAAACACATCAGTGATGCACAAAAACTTTTAAATATCCAAGAAAAAAGCATCAAATTCACTGTAGAAATAGAAAAAGATGAGCATTTACCATTTTTGGATCTAAAAATAATGAGGAATAAAAACAGACTAAACTTTGGCATTTACAGAAAACCAACACAGACAGACAACTACATAAAAGCTAATGGCTACAACCCAAGATCCCACAAACAGGCAATTTTCAATAGTTTAGCACACAGACTGGTAAACATCCCTCTCACAGCAGAAGAATACAAAACAGAATACAACAAAATAATTGAAATAGCACAAAAAATAACTTTCCCAAATCATTAGTGGACAAAAAAGTGAACTTAGCAAAAAAGAAGAAGCTACTAAAGGAAACCACAACTCTCTCAGCTACAGAAACTAATATGATTTTCAAAAAATTCACTTACCATCCATGGGCCTATGATAAATTCAAAAAAGTCTTCAAAAAAACAAAATATTCAACTAGCACCAGTCAACCATTTCTCCTTAAAAAACCTAATTTGCTCAAACATCAAAGATGCCATTCCATCTAACAAAAAATCTGGTATATATCAAATTGAATGCAATGACTGTAGTCAAATTTATATTGGAAAAACAAAAAGAAATTTAGAAACAAGAGCAAAGGAACACTTTAGAAACATAAAATATAAACAATTAGAAAAATCAGCAGTCGCCACACATTTTTGGGAAAAAAACCACAACATAAATCCAGAACCAAAACTACTAAAACATACATCAGGAAAACAAGAACTATCCACATGGGAACAAATCTTCATTTCAAAAAATAGGAACAAAGTATTCAATTTCGACATCCCCCAGAAAGATTTGTTCAGCAAGTTCCTTGAACCGCCACCAGAGGAGACCTGTGACAAAATATCGTCAGCTACACCAACGAGAACCAGTCGAGAGCCGGCCGATGATAGAGGCAAAGCCTCAGAAACATGTTCCGGAAAAATTTAAAAGTAAGTGTTGTCTAGTGTCTTTAATCGACTCTCTTTAAAGTTAATTTATCATAACAACACTGTTTTCAACACTTCCAAGAAAGGAATTGCAATTGTTGATATGTCGCTGACTCTGACACTATTTTCGATAAAGGATTGCAGTTGTAAGTAGCTGATGGGACAATATTGTGGGTTGGCTTCCAAAACTTCCTTAGCTGGTTTAAGCTTCTCACTAATAGTAATATCCTGCTCTGTTTTAGGTTTTTTAGAAACTGGTTTAGTCTTGAGTTTTCCGATCTCATCTGATGTAGGTTCCGTTGTTAGGGTAAATATTTTACTCTTAACTGGTTCAAGATCAACAGTTGCACTGCTGGAAGATAATATTGGCCTCTTTGATCCAGTAAACTGTGCAGCAAGGGGGTTTGTAGACATATTGGAGAAGGGGTTGAGATTACATTTTTCGTTGGAGGATTGCAGTTCTCATTATTGAGACATTGAAGATTAATAGAAGTAGCACCTGGGTGAACGTTAGATTGTAGAGCACTAGTGATAACATTTACCTGGCAATTTGTTTCCATTTCCTGAGTATCTGTAGGAGGTTGTGCAAATTTTGAGAGCTTGTCACTTGATTGATTGTTTTGGTTAAGAGAGGAGTCTCATTATTTACATAATCTGGACAGTACCGAGCTAAATGACCCTCAGCTTTACAAATAAAGCAGGTTGGTGAATCAGATGATAAATAAATCCAGTAGTTTGTTCCTTCATATTCAATTTGAAGTGATTCTGAAAGTTTATTGAAGTCTTCGTTTTGAATGTAGATGTGTCTCCGAAAACTAAGGATGTGGGAAAAACCAGGGATTGACAGTCTTGCTCTAATTGGAGAAATTTTGGACATTTGTTTTGATACCCAGTTTGAGACATTCCTCTTCAATTACATTAGGAATTATGGGTCAAACGTTTGAGATAATTACTCCTTTGTTTTTGGTTAGGAGGGGTCTTATTTCCAATGAAACATTGTTTACAAATACCTTGGGAAACTTTGAAATGAGTGCTTCAACCCAAGTTTTACTAGCAATAATTATGCAGATTCTCCTATTAGATATCCTCGAGGCAAATCTGATGTTCGAAAGGGTTGTCAGTTTTCCTATTTCTAGTACATAATCTTTAATAGTAATATCATCACAAGATTCTATGATAATAGCCTCGTCTTTAGTAGGGCAGGCCTGTGTTACGTCTGCATAACTTAACTTTGGGTTTGATTTTTTTAGGAATATTTGAAACTGAATTAGAGATTCTCATTTGGTTACCTGGTACTTCAGTATGAGGGAAGCAGGAATTTCCTTATTCATTTGGTTCATTGGGTTCGTTAGAACTACTGCTACCTCTGTCAAGCGAAGCAGTCATTATGAATAAAAATCCGTAATGTAGAGGTTAGCTGTGAATTCCTTCTTCCACGAATGAAAATGATCACACTGTACACTTAATACATACCCTCACTCTTTAAGGGTTTCTTTTATACTTTATCTTGATGTCTAGGTGTTAAAATTGACACTTACAATTATAGAAATGCAATAATTCTACTCAGCAGTATCACATGCAAACATGACAAAGTCATGGCCTCCTTGAATTATGTATAAAGGGTTGAGTGCAAACTTGCATGAAGCAAGCCTTGAAATATTATAAATTAGCCAAACATTCTAATGGGAAAATCACTAACCAATTTTCAATTGGGATAAAAATTAGAGGAAGTGAAACTGAATTGTTACATTCTAAGAAAGGCAAATGGTCGGTAGAAAAGAATCAGCAAGAAGGATTGGTTTCCCAAGGAAAATAGAAAAGAGTGGAGGAAGTGGCTTAGAAAAAGAAAGATATGAGCAGAAATCAAAGCTGTTGCAGAAAAAAGAAGAGGTATTTCATGAATGCACTGTATTAAAGGTTATAAAATAAAACTGGTTCCTCAAAACAGTGAGAGAATTGTTAATTATAAGACCAACAGTGATGATTGATTGTTGTAAGACACACAAACCTGTGTAGACAAACTTTGAAAGGTAGCATAAAAATTGCCATAACCAGAATTTGAACCTAATTTCTTCAAATTCATGCATTTACTGGCATGTTGTATGGTAACTTGATGATTAGTGTAACCATGCATAGACTTGAACATTTTTTAAATCCCAGCATTGAATTTTCTGATTTTACCATAGAGAAATTTGCTTAACCATCCTTTAGAAAGTACCACTCCCAGTAATAGAGTAATGGGAGTATACCACATCATTTCTGAAAATTGTCATAAAATATTCATTGGTATAATGAAAAGAAACTTGGATGCCAGCTTGAAGGAATACAGAAACATAAAATACAAATGGCTGAATGGGCCATAGCTTATTTTTGGCCATGCAACTGTAATATTAGACAAGAAATTAAGCTTTTAAAACCTAAAACATATAATTGGAAATTAAATGCTTAGGAAAATTTCATCATTAAAATGTAAATTGAGTAATGAACTTTGAATACTGGCAACAGACAATGTCTTATGACTGATAATGGGAAGTGCAGCAGACCAAGTAAGGAGGAACCAGTTAACTGACAGGGATGTTAGTCAATTGACCAGTTGAAGTTACCTGAAACTGGTCCAGTTTTATTCTTAAGTAAATGGAGTAATAGTTTTTAAATGTCAGCAAGTGTTCTAATACAGATTTTATTAATATGCTCTATTTTAAGTGCTAATGTTTATTATCAGTTTCATGTCATTTTGAATTCATTCTGCATAATATGCTTCATTCAGCAGAGACAATTTTGTATAACTGGTAACTCATAAGAGACTTAAAACTTACAGCATGAAAAATGCACATCCTTTCAAAACATGCAATTTATTTAACTATTTTGTAGTATCTTTTGTTATTTATAAAGTGGAGCCAACTATCAGTTTCTTATGATGCCTACAAATAGCAATATGGTTTTTAAAATTTGACTCTTCTTAGTCTGCCTAGTGTATTCTTAATAATATATAACTTGAATAATGGATTACAATACATTTTATTTACTATGGATTGTTATTGAAATGTAATTGTAATTTTACAAAGATTATTAAAATGATTTATAGTTCTATAATATGCACACATTGCCCATTGCTCTCGTTATTAAGATAACAAAGAAGGTGTATCGGAAGGTGTAACTAGAAAGTAATCAGATTAAACTTGAAGTTTTCATTTACACTGAAATTATATATCGTGCGATTCGATGTAATTAATAACACCTTACAACAAAATGAAAATATTTTTGCTAAAGTTAAACATGAAGAAGATAGAAGAATAAGCTAGTTTGTTGAGGAGAGATAAAAATAAAGAATAATGAATGCAATAAATTTGATTTTTAGACAAAGATGTTCATCTTCTTTTTGTTAAGGAGGCGTGAAGGCATGGCCATCTCTAGGGGGTCCATCCAAGGGTCGACAGAAACGTGCACAGGGTCCTTCAGAAACAGCAGAAGCCCAGGTGCAGCCCCCACCATCAGGTAAAATTTTAAAAACCAGTGTTCTTGTTTGTGTGAAACCAGGACCTTTTAATCCTTGTTTCAAATAAGCTTACCCCGTAGCTCTTAACGCTCACATGACCTAATCGCCTCTCATTGGCTGCTGTTGTGGTATAGACTATTGTGCAGTATTTTGAGTTTGTTATTTAATATGATATATCTTAGTATGTTCGAAGAGAATTGCCAAATTTATATTTTCATAACCATATTAAATAAATATATTACATAACAGAGTTAATGTATCTGGAATGCAAGTTAATTCTTAACACAAAATAAAGAGGAGAATCCTTTGCTTCAAACCTGCCTCCAGGGATAACTTGACGATAGCAGTTGCATTTATTGGTATTGGTGACATATTTGTATATATGACTTTTATTGCTCACCTTGCTTTGAAAGGGATTTGTCATATGTTGCACTGCCTATAGTGCCAAAAGCATTAGCCAATTAAGGTAAAGGCGAAGGCAGTAGTATGCAGAAGAATACAAGTCAGCAGAGTAAGGCTATTTGAAACAAACCTTAGAATACGGAACCTGACACTGGCATTCCAGATTGAGAAAAATGGCATTGTCTTTGGGTGGTGATAATGTGTATTTACACATGCTTATTGTTTTCTATACCTGTGAATTATTATTTGTTTTAGTAACTCCGATATAAGTTTGTGTAAACATTAACGAAGCAACAGTATTTGAAAACCTTTATTTGCACAATTTAGGAAACGTGAATAATTCCAGTAACGTATTTTCTGTACCATGTGCTTTCTATTCCTTTCTGTTTACATTTTATGTAGATTATAGTTATATCAAACAGTATTAATCTGTCTGTTTGAAAGTATTTTTTGACATGATTCTGTAGTGAGGGTACAAGAACAAAGTGCTACAATTTAAAATGTTACTTTCGTAAATATACTATACAATCTACTTAACCTGAAACATCACAATGCCCCGTAACTGTTATATTCCTGGGTGTAAATCTAATTACTGTAAAGGAACAGAGGGTAAAGTACAACATAGAGCTTCTAACAATAGTTAATTGCTGTAAACTGCAGCATTTCATGTGTTATCAACATATGTAATTAGGTGAACAGTGTAAATAATGACAGATTATTTTGAGTTAACTCCTTCTGCAGTACCAACAGTTACATTTCATGGAAGTAGTAATTAAGTAAGCAGTAAGCTACTTTTATAAAGTATATTATTCTTAATTTAAATACACAGCTGTAGTTTAGCAATAATACTGTTGTGTTGCATGTAAAACTGCAAGCGGTGTGAAAGTTGTTTTTGATGCTGATTTCAGGTTAATGTATTTCTCTTAGACTGCTGGTTTAGGGTTACTTATTTTTCATATTTCATTTCTCAGTATGCATTTCCTCTGCAAAAACTAGTGAAGAATATGTGTTTGGAGGAATTTAGTAACAAAGACGTCAAAATTAACCTCAGGAACTATTTGTAGTTGGTTTATTAATACTCGTCACTTACTTGTTTATATTTATGAGAGACTAGTTTCAAAGACAATGGCGAGGGAGAAGAAAAGCATAATTCAAGGGCGAAAAGCAAAGAAGAAGTCTCAAACAAGAGGAAAGTACTCGTAGTGGGTGACTCCATATTAAAATTCGCAGGTGAAGCATGTAAGGAAAAGGGATACGATGTGCACTGTTTCCCAGGCATTCGGCTGCGGGAAATGCGAGAACAAGTGGAAAAGATGCCATTAACAGAAGAAAAGCCGGAGATCGTGGTCCTTCACGCAGGAACAAACAACATTAGTCCTGGTGTAAGGACTGAGATGATAATGGGGGAAACGATGGACGTTATAAACAGCATCAGGTCACAAGTGCCAGAAGCAAAAATCGTGGTAAGTGGGGTTCTTCGCAGACGTGATGTTACGAACAGGAGAATTATGAGAATAAACAGTGAACTAGATTTGTTGTGTGCTAAACAGAGGTGTTTAATGGTAGACGGCAATTTCTGGCTTTGGAATAGTGATTTTGCCAGGGATGGGGTCCATTTAAATAGGAGGGGATCTAGCAAATTTGGCAGTTTGTTAAATAATGTAATAGCATCAATGTTTAAGGGAAACTAGGATCTCAAGTGGTGGATGTAAACTCAAAGGATATCTGTTCAGAGGCCAAGCATAGTAGGAAGACAGACAAAACAAATGTGTATGAGCCAACCAAATCAGGTAAAATAGGAATGACCAAAGAAAATAGTCAATTAGTTATAAGTCATTTAAACATTCAAAGTTTATTTAATAAAGTAGCTGAATTAGATGTGTTGCTAGATTCAGATTTAAAGGAGGTAGATATTCTCTGCATAACAGAACACTGGCTAAACAAACACAGTGCAGAATGTGTAAAAATAGAAAATTTTAAACTGGCTTCAGTATTCTGCAGAAGTACAAGCATGCATGGAGGGTCGGGAATATTTGTAAAAGAGGGTCTGGAGGGAAAAGATGTAAAGCATGTACAAAACTTAAGGGTAGAAAAGCATTTCGAACTATCAGTGATAGAGGTACCTGTGGGCGAAATGGTAATAGCGTGTATATACAGAACTCCAGACAGTGATTTCAATATATTCATTAACAATCTAGAGCAGCTTCTCAGAGAGGTAACCTCAAAATACAAAAATGTAGTTGTCTGTGGGGACTGGAATATTAATTTATTACAAAATAATCTACAGGGAATGGAAATACAAAATTTATGTAGAATATATAATATGAAAAATACAGTTCAAACCCCCACCAGAATATCAAAATATTCTGAGTCACTTCTTGATGTGATAGTAACAAATATGGAATATTTAAAACAATCTCAAGTAATTGAAACAGGGTTATCTGACCACAAGGCACAAATACTAACAACCACATTAAATAATCCTAAACAAGACAATATAAAGACCACTAAACGGTGCTACAATGAAACCAATTTAGACAATTTCAAATGTCTACTAAGAAGGGAACAATGGACTGAGGTATACACAGAAAATACAGTGGATTCAAAATTTACTAAGCTAATTCATACTTTTCTACACAACTTTGAAATTGCGTTTCCGATAAAAAAGAGTATTGTAGGATGCAGAGGGAGAAATAACTGGGTAACTAAAGGGATTAGGATATCATCAAAGAGATTAAGGTTTTTAAGTGAGGTAGAAAAACGGGGAGGTGCGTCAAATGAAACAAGAGAGTATATAAATACTTATAGGAAGATCTATAGGAAAGTCATTAGGGCAGCAAAAAAAGTAGAGAATGATAGATATATATTAGGGTCGGTAAATAAAAATAAGGCAATGTGGCAAGTGATAAAGAAGGAAACTGGTAAAACAAACCAAAAGGAAACCCAACTTGAACTAATAGAAAATGGTAATAAAATAAAAGTTCCAGTACAGGTGGCAGAACTATTTAATAGACATTTCACGGAAATAGCAAACAAAATCTTGAATAACAAATATGGGTTACTAAATGGTCAACACAGTTACAGTAACAAAATACAGATATGCATATAGTCATTTTTTATTAGGCCAATAAGTATAGAAGAGATAAAAAGAGTAACAAAGGGACTAAAAAATAAGTTTTCATCAGGGGCAGACGATATACCTGATTACATAGTGAAAGAGCGCATAGAAGAAATATCAGAACCTTTATTGCATGTGTATAATGCATCTTTTGAGACAGGGTTATTTCCAGAGAAACTTAAGGTAGCTAAAGTTAAGCCACTGTACAAAAAAGGACCGACACATGATATTCAAAATTACAGACCAGTATCAATGTTATCAGTTTTTTCAAAAATTTTAGAAAAACTTATGTACAATAGAGAAAAACAACATTTTAACAGACTCCCAACATGGGTTTAGACACAAAAGATCAACAGAAACAGCTGTTTACTCTGTATTAAAGCAAATAATAGAGGTATTAGAGAAGAAACATAAGGCAGTAGGACTATTTATGGACCTCACAAAAGCATATGACATAATAAACCACAAAATATTGCTCGAAAAGTTAAGTATATGTGGAATAAGTGGGATAGCATATACATGGTTTGAATCATATATATCTCATAGAGCTCAGATAGTAGAAATTAGCCAAGTAAATAAACAACAGTGTAAAATAGTGAAATGTAAGTCAACACTTAAAAAAGTGGAGCATGGTGTACCTCAGGGATCAATTCTAGGCCCACTTCTCTTTTTACTATATATAAATGATATGCCACTAAATGTCCAAAATGCAGCGGTAATATTATTTGCAGATGATACAAACGTACTGGTAAAAGCAAAATGTGACACGGAACTTCAAGAAGAAATAGACAATAACACAATAAAACTAGAATCCTGGTTTAAATCCAACAGACTTTTAGTAAATACAGATAAAACAGTGGGTATGAGTTTTCATATGAACCAAAATAGAAGTGACACAACAAAACCACCAATAAAACTAGAGGGAGAGATGATAAAGTATTAAGGCAAATTGCAGTTTCTGGGAATAATGATAAGCAATGATCTAAAATGGGAAGCACATATAAACAAACTAACCAAAAAACTTAGCATGGGATGTTACATGATAAATGCACTAAAAAACAGCACAAGCCCACAGGTTCTAAGAACTGTATATTTTGCACAAGTCCATAGCCATATTCGATATGGAATAATATTCTGGGGTGTTGCAACCAAATGGGAAGAGGTTTTCAAAATGCAGAAGCGAGCAATAAGAATAATGATGGGCAAGATAAGTAGAACATCTTGCAGAGAGTTATTCAAAAAATTAAAGATTATGCCTGTAGCCTGTATATACATGCTAGAAGTAATTTACTATGTTCAACAACACAAACATACATTAATCAAAAACAGTCAGTTACATGATCATCAAACAAGACATAGGGAAAACTTACACATTCAACAATATAGAACAAATTTAGCAAAGAATAGTGCACTTCACAATGGTATAAAACTATACAATAAATTACCAACAAATATAAAAATTTTCAAAGATAATAAAGTATTTAAAAAACAGCTTGGGTCATTCCTATTACATAACTCGTTTTATTCAGTGACTGAATTTCTCTTACCAAATCAGGAATCTTAATTTTAAATGTATTTTAGTAAATTGTATATTAATAATTTTAGTAAATTGTATATTTATCATTTTAGTAAATTGTATATCAACTTGACAAAGCCATGAAAATGTAAAAATGTTTTTCAAACGGTGAATAAAGAATACAATACAATACAAAGGCATTCACCTCCATTTTCAGTCTTGTTTCCAACTGGCATCTGTTGTGGTCTGCTCTCTCTCTGGTGGTGGAATTATGAACTTCTTTGTCAAATTATCTACTGGTGGGATTTCAAAGTTCATTACGCAATCCTTATTTTTCAATATGAATATGTTCTCCCATGTTGTCAATTTATTTTGGTTTATCACTCCTTTTAATAATTTTGGATTTGGATCAATGTCATGGTTTTCATTCCAAAAGTGAAATGCTACTGCTGACTTATCTTCTTGTTTCAATCTGAGGTTTCTAAAGTGCTCTTTGCTCTCATAAATATAAACAAGTAAGTGACGAGTATTAATAAACCAACTACAAATAGTTTCTGAGACAAGTGAAGAAGTTTTCTAAGGTGCTAAATATGATTTTTCTGCTGAGAAATTAAAAATTTTCAATGAAAACAAAATTAATTTCCACCCCATAGCTCGTAAATTCAGCAAATAATTGCTCTAAAAAGTAGAATTTGTGTGTAAACCATTCAGTTTTGTGTAGTGTAAAATGTGATTAATAATTTTGAGTAAACTCAATGCCAGCAGTTCTGTATTGTGCATGTGGTATGCTGCTTCCAGTTGTTTCTGTTTTCTTTGAAATTTAAATGTGCAACTGTATTTATAAATGCTTTTACATATGCTAAACTGTAGACTGCAAGAATATTTAAGATGATATATTTAATGTGTGTTTGGAGGAATTTAGTAACAGTGACGTCAAAATTAATATAAAAATTATTTGTGGTTGGTTTATTGACACTCGTCACTTACTTTTTCATATATTTATGAGAGACTAGTTTCAAAAGCCCTGGCCTCCATTTTCAATCTCTTCCCAACTGGCCAGTTGGGAAGAGATTGAAAATGGAGGCCAGGGCCTTTGAAACTAGTCTCTCATAAATATATGAAAAAGTAAGTGACGAGTGTCAATAAACCAACCACAAATAATTTTTATATGATATATTTACTTCTCATTGATCATATTAAACCATATTTATGTTACTTTTAAGGCAGTGCTTTTGTGTAAAACAGTAACAATGAACATAATAGTATGTTATACCACATTTGTATATTACTGCATTAAAATTGTATTTGTGGACAAGAGTTGTTTATAAGCATTTAACACCAGTCGGCCGTCAGCTTGAATACCAGTATCAGGTCTGTATTCCAGGTCTTAGTAAAACCCATGCATCATGGAATTCACAGACAATTACATGCAAACATTTTGCATGTGTCAGCTGCTGAGTCTTAGCACTGGCCTCTTGTCAGGTGATTGTTGGATAAGGTGTTTTTTTTTTTTTTTTTTTTTTTTTTTTTTTTTTAAATTTACGATAAACTTTATTGTATCCTAATATATACAGTTACATTTAAATATTAACAAACACATTACATTATAATCACAAAACAAAAAAAAGAAGACTTTATCATACATACAAAACACATGATATTAAATGAGCAGGTAGTTGTGTCATTTTCTTTTTAGTCTTCTATTTTGCAGTTGTGGAGGGAGGTGTAGGAAAATGTCTTGTAGCTGTGAGTTTGGATAATTCGCAAGAGTTTGGTGTAGTTTGGTGTAGCTTGTTCTGATGACATCCATCACTTCTGGTATGTTCAGGACCCTGTAAAATGTGGTGTTGCTAACATACCATGGGACACCTGTGATCAATCTTAGGTATCTGTTTTGGATTACTTGGATTCCTTTTACTTGTGACACAGCAGCAGAGCACCATATGGAGCAACCATATTGCCAAAGAGTTTTAATCAGTGAGTTGCATAGAATGCATTTATATGGCATTGCAAGAGGCGATTTTGACTGTATTATATGTTTGTTTTGTTGGATTCGGTGTCTTAGTCCTGAGAGAAGATATGTGATGTGGAGATTCCAAGTTAGTTTACTGTCCAAGTTAGTTTACCAGAAGATCCGTGGTTCAAATTCCGACTGGCATTGAATTTTTCAGTCTGGCTCTACCCTTTCATAGTGTGTTCTACACACGGCTAGTGTGAAAGAACAATTAATTTCCAAACTATAAAGCCCAGGCCTTAAAGTACTTACAGCATATTAAGTCGCCATTAAGGTAGCTGTCTCATGTGTTTATGAGAACTCCTAGTGGTTTACCAGGAAAAAAACAAGTCAGTTGGAGAATTTAATGTCATGTTGGCATAGTAGCTCAATGGTTTAGAGCGGCTGGGCGGAGACCAGAAGATCCGTGGCTCAAATCCCGGCTATGGCTTTGAATTTTTCAGTCTGGCTCTACCCTTTCATAGTGCGTCCTACACACGGCTAGTGTGAAAGAAAAATTAATTTCAGTAAGTTATAATTAGTGACTAAATTTCACTTGTCTTTGATATTCTGTGTAAGTCGTTAAATTCTTGTCATAAAACTTGAATATTATAATATAAAAGATCTTAACTTAAAGTGGTTTCATTCATACCTGTCCAATCACAAAGCGTAATTACTAAATTTAGCTTTGGAATTTATCATAATGGTGAATAAATACAAGGTGTACCGCAAGATTCTGTGCTGGGTCCCGTACTTTATATACTGTACCATAATGATTTACCTCACGCGTATAAATGGAATTTAATATAAATAGTGTGCAGATAACACTTCAATTATTTGAAAATATTGTGACTTTGTGGGTTCGTAGAATTAAAAGTCCAAGTTGCAGAAATTCAAAACTTTCTTTATTTGCGTAGAAAAACACTTTTTACACCAGCAGAATTATGTAACACACGAATACAATGTTCCAAGGTCGTTGACCACAACAAAGAGTTTACTTTCAAAACACACACCAGTTCCAATTACAACTCTCATTACGACTCCGTTTAGGACTCTTATAAACTAGCCATGGCTTCTTTTTATACACGACCATTCATGATTCCAGACAGTTGTGGAATATTCTCTACCAATCAGAACTTTCTATTTATCCAACTTTATCTGTTTTGGCAAACCTTTTATCTCTGCACATTATCTGTCCCTTATCTCTATGCTACACTATCAGCCGCTTTGTGAGTGTCAGCTGCACTTATCGAAACAATGGGCTCATGACAATATGTCATCATAGTTTGAAAATGTATGTAACACATTAAATAACTTAGATAAATGGTTCACTGATAACAGTATGAACTTAAATAAAACAAACACTAGTGTTATACATTTTAAAAGTGCTGCTAAGTCTAATTTGAAACAAGATAATTCAGATAGTAATATTACAAAAGGTTATAGTAAGATATTAGAAATGCACATAGATGAATATTTAAAATGGAATATTCATTAATATAATTTTGAGTCGAACTAGTACTCAGTGCTCCATTTATTGCTAGTATTTATCTAGAACGTGTTTCGTTAAGACCTTCCTATCATCAGCTGTTGTCGACTACTGTATCTAGTCCTTGCTCATTGGAATATTCATATTGAACATATAACCAAAAAATTGAATTCAGCCTGCTTTAATGTTATGTCTGACACATATAATGAATATAGAAACCAAAAAATTTATTATAGCTCTTTTCATTCAATTTTGGCCTATGGTAGAATATGGGGAAACACGTCTCTACGGGAAATAGTTTTTAAAATTCCAATAATGATTATATGCATAATGTTTCATGTTAGATTTAAAGATTTATTCAAACCATTATTTAAAACATTAAAAATTTCAACTGCCCTCAGTATATATTTTAGAGTTACTTATGTGTATAAAAGTTATGACAAACTTATGCATAAACAAAATCGTCATTACAGCACTCAAAAAGAGTCCAGCATAAAATACCTCATAAATAGACTAACACTGTACGAGAAATCACTGTATTATATAGGTATAAATATATAATAAGTTGCATTGATTCAAAGATATAAACACTTCAAAATTGTTTAACAAAAGTGTAAAAGAATTTTTATTAGGTAAGATATTACTCCAAACAAGAATTCATGGATGACACAATATTTTGAATACTGCTAAAACCTCACATTACTTGTAATTGACAAATTATTTATATTGCATAAATAACTGGTACACTATCCACCTATTAAAATTAGTTGTTATTGTTTTCAAATGCTAGGCTTTGGCAATGAAGCCATTAGCTCTCTTGCTCTCCAATATTTCTGTGTAATGGGTCCGGCAGGTAGGGCTTCACAGGTTAAAAGATGTTCTTCAGTCATTTCCTCTTTGTTGCACAGAGGACAATTTGGACTTGTATAAATTCCTAGTCTGTGTAAGTGTTTGGCCAAATAATCATGTTCCGTAAGTAATCTAAAATTTGCTAGTGCAGCTTTACGTGGGATTTCTGGAATAATTTCTGGATTTTTAATTAAAATGTTCCATTTTTTTATCTTTGGATTTTTTAGATATCGATTGGTTTTGTTTGTTTTTATATTTGGTTTTGATAAATCTTTTTATGGATGTAAAGGGTAAGTTTTTACTTTTGTTCTGATTTAAATTTGCGCCTTTTTGGCAAGAAAATCAGCTGATTGATTTCCAGCAATTCCACAATGTGCAGGTATCCACTGTAATATAATTCTTTTCTGTAGTTTTTGAAGTTGTTGGATCATTTTGTGACAATCTTTAATTTGGATTGACCTCCTTTTATATGAACTTATTGCACATAATGCTGCTTTAGAATCAGAAAGTATGACAGTATTTTTGAATTTATTCTTTATAGAAGGTGTTGGAGTGAAATATGAATAGCCGTTACTTCTGCATCAAAATTTGTTGTGTGGTATGCTGCTGGTTGATAGAATGAGAACAGTGCACACTTAATTCCTGCTCCTGAGTTGTCCAAGTTAGATCCATCTGTGTAGATAGGTAACCATTCTTCAGGTGGGTAATCTATTGTTGCAGATGCTAGTGCTTTTAGTACAGGTTTGGAAGTTTCAGATTTTGTAACTATTTGTTCTAAATCTAATTGAATATTAATTGGTTCAAAAGTCAGTGGGTTTTCTTTGATTAAAATGTTTTCATTAGAATTAGGAAGATTCAGATCTGTTTTTAATTCCATAACTTTGTGTAGGAAACTTGTTTGTGTTTTCATCTTGATTGGTTGTAGTAATCTTTTCTCCCATTTTGTTTTTAACCGCAACATTTTTTCATGTTGTATTAGTGCCTGCTCCTCTAAAGTTAGATGTATTGGATAGTTCCGAGCTAAGTTTTGCATAGCCGTGATTGGAGTTGATTTTGCTGCACAGGTTATTAGTCGCAGGGCCTGATTTTGGCATACTTCTAGGTGATTTATGTTAGAACTGTTTGCTGTAATTATTACCTCTGCATTATAAAGAAGTATTGGCTTGATGAATGTTTTGTATGTGGTGTTCAGTGTTTCCGATTACTGCCCCACTTGACTCCAGCTAATTTTTTCAAAATTGAAAATTTTTTTGTTGATTTGTTTACTACTGCTTCAATATGATGTCTCTAAGATAATTTTCAATCAAAACTTTTTCCTAAATATTTTGTTTCATATGTTTGTTTCAGGTTTGTTTTCTTGAACTGCAGATTTAGTTCAGGGATTTTCTTTTTTTAAGCTAAATATTTGGAATGTTTTATCAGTATTTATTTTCATCAAATTGTTGTCAGTCCACTATTCCAATAGTATCAGAGCCTTTTCCATTGAAGTTTTGGATTTCTCTATTTGTGGGGAAGATGTCCACATGATCATGTCATCTGCAAAAAGGGCTGTCTTTATTTCTGTCTTTGATATAGCTGCAGAAAGATCATTGATGTAGATGTTGAACAAGGTTGTACTCAGTACTGCACCTTGTGCAGTTATTTGTCGCAATTTGGATGTGCTGTCATTGTATTTTGTAGCACAGAAACGCTGAGAGAGAAACTGAGTGATCCAATTTAACATGTTATCTTGAATGCCTAGTTTTGAAAGTTTCTCAAGAAGTTTATGCATCCATACTGAATCGTATGCTTTTTCAAAATCAATGAAAACTGACAGTATATCTTATTTTTTGTTGAAAGATATTTAATATATATATATATTAAAATTAGTCTTCTCTTTCATTTCAACTTTGTTTTATACATATAACTGACGAGTCATCAGTTGACCAGCTTCCGGTTACAATGTAAACAAACATTACATGACAAGAAAGATTCTATGTATTCTATATCTGAACTAGTTTGTTTTTTTATTTGTTCCATTTATACTCCGCCTTTAACTGCAATAGTCATATCGGCGGCCTTTCTCCTTTGGAACATATCCAAGGTGTTAACTTGTATTTGCTTGGTTTTAATCAATAGATCACGCACACATTCGTACACTCATTCATACTTCCAGACTGTGGGGAAGATGAGGAATTATCTTGGTTGGAAAAAAGTCCCCACCTCCACTGCCGGGAATTGAACCCGGGACTCCTAGTACGGCAGGTAGGTGCTCTACCGACTGAGCTATTGGGCCAGCCATCTGGACTAGTTCTGCAAATTCATCATTTGTATCTTCAGCCAAGTTCTGTATTGCTGCTGTTATCATTACTCTTGCTAGGTGATGGGTTCGTTTTTGTTTCTTTACCAACCCCTGAAAGTAAAACAAACTTATTGGCAGAATCGTTTGAATTTGATTTATTTATGGATGCTCTTTAACAGCAGTGGTCCTCAAGCATCCCATTCTACGAGGTCTGTTCAATAAAGAATGATCACAATTTTTTTTTTTTTTTTTGACCATGTACCTTTATTCATCCTCATAATTTTGATAGTCTTCCCTGAATGTGTTGCACTTGTCCCAGCGTTTCTACCAGTCTTCAAAGACATGCTGGAAACCATTTTTTGAGAGATTCTTCAAAATCTCCTCCGCAACCTTCACCACACTTCTGATGATGGATAATGCCTCCCACGAAGTTGTTTCTTCAAGTTAGCGAATAGAAAAAGAGTCACATGGGGCTAAATCCGGACTATAGGGAGGGTGAGGGATGCACTTCAATTTTATTTTTGCAAAATATTCAGCAACAACATTGGCAATATGCGGCCGCGCATTATCGTGGTGCAGCATCCAGCCTGCTTCACGGAAATGTGGTCTTTTGCGCCTGATATGGACTTGCAATGTTTTCAGGACATCCCTGTAGTATTGTCCAGTTACTGATGTTTGTGCAGCTACAACATGCTGATAAACCATTCCATGAATATCAAAGAATGAAATGACCATAACTTTCCCAGCAGAAGCAACCAATTTTGCTTTCTTGGGGGTTGGTGATGAAGGAAATTTCCACACTGAACTTTGCTGTTTGCTCTCAGGATCAAAATGATGTAGCCAAGTGCCATCAGCAGTGATTACGTTTGAAAGAAACTCTGGATCTTCCTCTAACATCAACTTTATCCTCATGCAGACGTGCATGCAAATGTCCTTTTGTTCGGGAATCAACAGTCTTGGAACCACAAACACGTCTCATGTGTAATGTTTCTGTCACCAGCGTGTTGGTGGCACCCAATGAAATATTCAGTATTTCAGAAAGTGATCTTAAGGTAATTCGTAGATCCTGTCTCACAATGGCAGCAGCAGTGTTGTTTTCTTCCATAAGAGCAGTAACTGGAGCACCGGGTCCACCTTCCTTTGAAATTGATTGTCTTCCCTCTTTAAACATTTTAAATTACCTTCCAGCTGTGCTGTAGGGAAGAACAGACTCTCCATAGGCCTCCTGTAACATTGTATAGGCCTCAACTGAAGATATGTTGAGACGAAAGCAGAATTTCAAAGCCGCATATTGTTCCTTGCATGTTACCTCCATTGCAGCGGGAGACAATACTGAACATATCTGAACTTGCCTGGTTCTCACTGGTGGGAACCAGGAGTACCAACAATTAAACTACTACGGCGTGTTTGTTTCACATTAAGCTAATAGAATAGAATAAGATTGAATTTTTGTGTGAAAAATTATGACCGTAAAAAAATTATGATCATAGCCCTCGTATATTGGGTTTGAAAGACTGCTTAATTTTGCTTAGAGGGCTCTTATGGTAAATGGCCAGCTATAAAAAACTAATGGTTTATTACTGGGAAATAAATCATTTTAAATTAACTCATTGCTTAGTCCATTAATACAATGGCTTTGTCTTCTACTTCCCATGTAGACCTAAATGCAGCACTAGTGGAAATAACCAAGACTGTCACTTAAGTCAATATCAATCAATATTTAATGCCATCTATTTTTTTCTCATGAACTAAGTTAAATGAACAATTTAAATTTGGTACAGCTCCTCAAACCTTCTTCTCCACTACTCTGCAATTGCAGCAGTACCTCTAACCTTCTCCACTTCTCTGTGATAGCAACTTCCTAGCCAGTGGCAGCATTACTATCTGTCGCAAAATGACTGGCAATGTTTGTGTTAGCATTTGTGAGAGTAACACATCAAGGTTTTTTTTTTTTTTTTTTTTTTTTTTTTTTTGCTGCTGCCTCCGCTGCCGCTGTTTATTGTTTTTGTTACTTTTTATTTACTTATTTATTATTTTTTATTTATTTTCACCTTATTATAATACATGTGTTATATAACCAACATATTAATGTTTATAAGGATTATTTTATTAGTATAAACTTTAAATACTGCTACATTCACAATAATGATATATTTTATTTAATTAAATAACAAGCATATTGAATACATACAATGAATATATAAGCTTTAACCTTTATTAGTATCTTCTAGCACATCTTAATAAAATTCTTTTGCAGTTTCTGGAATTTCAAACAATTTAGCTAGATTTTGAACATCCTTTTTCTTTTCATTCTTCACTATTAATTTTGGGAACATTTTCAGATCGAAGCAAACATTTGTTGTAGGACTTGCTGCACGGTTTCATCACATCCAGCTCCACAGGCAAAGCAGAATATGTATTTTGAACTTCTACTCATACCTCATGATCTTCCTTTGATTGCTTGTAGTATGTTATGATTCGCTGGGTATTCATTTTGAAAGGAAGTTTTGACTTGGGTGTTTTGTTTTCCACTTTCTTTCAAGTCCTTAATTTTCCAGTCTTTGAACAACAAAGATGTGATTTTGTAATATCTAGTGGTACTCATCAGGACTCAAGATATTCTCTTTTTTTCTTAACTCTTTCTATTCTGCCGAAAACTCTATTAGGAGCCGTATAACTGTACCCACATATTGGGTAGATATGTGAAATGCGGGAAAATGTTTTATTCTTCCCCAGGAAAGCAATAAGCATGAACATCATGACACTATTCTTGTTCTTACTAGAGCAAGAGTCTGAAAATAAACGAATGGTAGAAGGAGTGTTGCTGGACATCCTTTCTTCTAGTTCCAACAAGGAATGGTGCAAAGTTGAGGCAACCTGGTTGCAGCCTTAAGTAGATTCAGTTTCCAACCATGCATACAAGGAAATGTCGTCCTTGTCCTGGATGGAATAATTGTGAAATTTTTTGTAATTTACGTCCTCCAACATTAAGTCATATCGGATGATGAATGGAATGGGTGAAATGATGCTCAAATGAGCCAAGGGTCGTAGAGCTTGGAGTTACCCGACATTCGTCTTTCAGGTTAAGGGAAAACCCTGGAAGAAACCTTATCCAGGTAACTCACCCTGACCAAGATTCGAACTCGGGACCTCTTGAACGTGAGGCAGACACGTTACCAGCACGCTACCAAGGCGAGCTAATTGTTAATAGATTACTCAGCTACACCTGCCTTGCATGGAATACCTCGTTAACAGAAAGTTTAGGCAGTGGTTGATTCTGCTGCATATCAAATCAAATAGTGATTGCCCCAGCGCTTTGCTCTTTCAAATGCTGATAAAACCTTTTTGATCAAAACTTGTGTAGTCTGTATATTGTTCTTCATTTCTATTTTCCACATCTGCCTCTGTCTTAATCTTCATCAGTCCCATTTTGCAGGTTGGGCATGTGTCAATGTGTGGTGTACGAAATGAAAGATTGAAGAAGTTGTAAAATATGTATTTATATTTTAACAATGAGCAGACTGGTAGATTTTTTAATCTTCTTTCGTTGCAAAAGTTGGTCCACATTTTTCTGATATTAAGCACTTTGATTTTGCTCTTCCGTTGTGGCTTTCTCTGCGTCTGTACTTCTTTATGTCTTGCTTTATAACAGCAGAAATGTTCTTCTGTAATATTCCTGTTGTCTCCTCCTCTGGTTTCCTTTGGCGCATTCCCAGATAAAGTGAAATTTTCTAGCCAGGAGAGATAATCTATCTTTTGACAACTCTTTGATTCCTTGGAAGCTTACAGCACATACAGACAATACTCGGCCATCACTAGTTCTCACACTTTATTTAATGCTAGCAGTCTGCTTTCTTTCTTGCAGCTTCTTTCTTCACCACTTAATACTCATATGTCATAAGGAATTTAACTTGATTTTGTTGAGCCCGGAAAGATGAAATCCACTTATATCATTATAAGTGAAATTCTTTACATCACGAAGGGCTTATTACCTTTACTTTTAGGATTTCATGGAGTGCACTCAAGACCATGTGAACATAGAATTGCTGGAGAATGAGCTTCCCTTGACTTGTATTTTTATTTATTTTCCTTGTTTTCGCAATCCCTACCTCCCGCTCATTCTACGACTGGTACAGTTTCACAATCTGAGCTCCTGTCCATTGTACATAGTTTATTTCCTATTTCTTATTACAATATGAAGCATATACAACTTCATACATATTGTGACTTTGTGGGTTCGTGAAATGAAAAGTCCAATTTCACCACTCAAAAATGTTCTTTATTTCCACCGACTTACAGTTAAACTCTTGCCAATTACACAGAATTACGTAATGCACACAATTACGATTCACCAGTTCGTCCGTTACAATTTCACTTGCACTCGTAATTACGTACAATCTTCCGATGCTCTCACACAGTCTTCTCATCGTACACTAGCACTGCATTCTTACACCAAGAACTGACTGACTGACTAACTCGACGTGCTGCTTATATAGAGCCAGCGGGTCGATCGGAAGGTTCCAGATTAGAGGAAATATCCTGTAATTTCGAGAACACAGGTGGAACAGAAAGAGACGGCGCCGTGATGTTTTTTGTCCCAGCCATCCCTTCTTAACGCTGTAAGACAAACGAGGGGGCGGGGCGAACACTGACCCGTCTGCTACTCGCCCAGTCTATAGGGTGTTCCGACGCTCGGGTGACACTGCTCCCTCCTCAAAGCTGGTCGTCCCGAACAGCACCATCGTAGCGTGCCAGGCGGTCCAGGTGTACCACCAGCATCTGCTCGGAGTCTCAGCCAGAAGTAGCGCTGCCGTAGTTTGTGAATCATTCGGTTCGCTCCCAGGTGTCCTCCTGAAGTACCGGCGTGCACTTCCTCCAAGACTTCCGGGACCTTACTCTGGGGAAGTACCAACTGTTCTCTCTGCGCCTTCCCATCGGGTGACTCCCATACCCGGAACAGCACACCCTCTCTGGTCTTCAGCGAGTCCCATTGGGCCCAGTACGACTTGTAGGTGGCGCCCCTTGGTGCGATGTCCTCCCAGGTTGGTCTTGTCCCTGCCTCCACTTCCCTCAAGAGTGGCCCCAAGTCTGCGTCCGCCAGCTGCTCCCTCCTCAGGCCTGCGCTATCCCAGCCGTCTGCAGGCACTGCCACAACTACTCGGACTGCTGCGGCACGCTCCTTCTCTTCCACTCTTGTGCACTGGCCGCACTCTACTGGACAGGGTCTTCGGGACATGGCGTCTGCGTTACAGTGGCTCTTCCCTCTACGATGTTCCGAGGTGAAGGAAGTCGTACTCCTGCAGCCTCTGGACCCAACGTGCTGTCTGGCCTTCCAGGTTCTTAAAGCTCAATAGCCAGGTTAGGGCGGAATGGTCAGTCCTCAGGTGGAATGGCTGACCGTACAGGTGCTTATGGAAGTGCTCCACGGACTTTACTACTGCCAATAATTCTCATCGGGTGACGCAGTAGTTCTTCTCTGCCTTGGATAGCGTCTTGCTGTAGTAGGCTATCACCCGCTCATGGCCGTCCTGGATCTGCGATAGGACACCTCCAATGCAATGGTCGCTAGCGTCGGTGTCCACAATGAAGGCGCCACCCGGTTGTGGGAAACCCAAAATTGGAGCACTGCACAGGGTCTCTTTTAGGTGCTGGGAAGCGTTTTCGGCGTCCTCTGTCCACACATAAGGCCGGTGTTCCTCCGTCAGGCGGGTGAGGGGTTTTGCGATGTTGTCGGCCTTTTCCTCTAAATCATTAAGGCGGTCGTCTACTTGACCCATCCGCTTGCCCAGATTCGTGACGTCATCTCTCACGCCGGCCAACCGTTTCTCAAACTTGGCGGCGAGGGCCTCGTTCGCAACCTTCATTTCTTCCATTTTCTCCGTGAGGTTATTGTTAGCCGTCTTCATTTCTTCCAGCTTTGCGGCCAGGTTGTTATTTGCCGCTTCTATTTTTGTTGTTAATTCGGCCTTCATTTCTTCCATCTTCCCGGTGATGTTGTCGTTGGCCGTCTTCATTTGTTTCAGTTCCGCGGCCAGGTTGTCATTTGTAGTCTCCAGCTTCGCGGCCTGGCTGTTATTTGCCGCTTCTGTTTTTGCAGCAAGGTTTTCATTTGCCGTCTTCATTTCTTTTAGTTCCGCTAAAATCTTTTCTAATGCTGCCTCCATTGTGTTATGTCGCACTCCTGACACCAATTGTGACTTTGTGGGTTCGTGAAATGAAAAGTCCAATTTCACCACTCAAAAATGTTCTTTATTTCCACCGACTTACAGTTAAACTCTTGCCAATTACACAGAATTACGTAATGCACACAATTACGATTCACCAGTTCGTCCGTTACAATTTCACTTGCACTCGTAATTACGTACAATCTTCCGATGCTCTCACACAGTCTTCTCGTCGTACACTAGCACTGCATTCTTACACCAAGAACTGACTGACTGACTAACTCGACGTGCTGCTTATATAGGGCCAGCGGGTCGATCGGAAGGTTCCAGATTAGAGGAAATATCCTGTAATTTCGAGAACACAGGTGGAACAGAAAGAGACGGCGCCATTTTTTTTTTGTCCCAGCCATCCCTTCTTAACGCTATAAGACAAACGAGGGGGCGGGGCGAACACCGACCCGTCTGCTGCTCGCCCAGTCTATAGGGTGTTCCGACGCTCGGGTGACAATATATAACAAAATTGATATACCATGAATACAATATCTTACATACTCCTCATTTTGGAGTTGCATATTCCCATGCCTCATTGTAATTAACCCAGGTTGTGTATATAATGGAGCATTTTAAAACTTGGGATCTATATTTTTGTTTCCCTTTATACCTTCTGCTATTTTTCCTAGTTGTTCTCATTAGTCTTCCCTGTTTTCCAAAGCCATTTTTGTCATACCTTGCCAATAAATTTTCCAAGTTTTATTATGTTTTCTTCTGATCTCAGATTCAAGATTTTTTGCCTCTTATTTCATTCAATATGTTTTCCCACTTATGCAAAAGAAATTCGTCTCTCCAATATTTCGTTTTTTTACAGTCAATAATATAATGCCAAGTACTATCTTTTTCACACATTGGACATCTTCCCATTCCTTATACCTTATACCCCTTATACCCCTGTTCTAAACCATGCCAACCCTTCTCCTCCTACTTTATCAAGATGTCAATATATTTTTCCCTGCCCCAATCATTTTTCAATGTTTTATATAATTTCAGAGATCTTTAGTTATTAAGATTAGCCCGTAATTCTTGTTTTTCAATATCTTTAATTCTTGTTTTTACTTCTTTCCAGAATCCCTTTTCTATTTTTCCTTATCTAACCATAATGAACCCATATCTATTTCCTGTAAAATCTTTTGAATTTTATATATCCAAGTCTCTCTCCCCTTTATTCTTGTTCGTGCTACCAAACACTGTTTAGCAATGTTTTCCTCATCTAAATTCCATATTCTGAGCCAGTATTTCAGAATTCTTTCCATCACCTTGCTTTTGTAACCTAATCTTCCTAATTCCATTAAAGCAGTCTCATTCGGTTAGGATCTAGGTAAGCCTAAAACAAGTCTACAAAATAGTCTGTTTATAACATTTATTGCTTTCCATCCTTCATCTGGCCCCCATATTTCTATTCCATATAGCATTCTGCTTTCTACAATTGAACCAAACACCCTTTCTAACCATTTTACTTGCATATTTGATATTTTATTAATACATGATCTAATAACACTCATAGCCATTTTTCCATCTGCTAGTGCTTTCCTTTTTTGGTCACTCCATTCACCATTACTAGATAATCTTACTCAGGTAATCAATATTCTTAATCACCTGAATTTCTGAACCTTCCCACCACCATTTTTCTTCTCTTTTTAGTTTGAAACCTGTTTTTACCACCATGATCTTAGATTTAGTTTTATCTTCAAACCCCATTCTTTACAAAGCTTGCCTGTTGTTTCCAGGGATTGTTTTAAGCCTATACTTGTTATGGAACCTGTAACTAAATCATCTGCAAAGAGCAGACCTGGTGTCTCTCTATTATTTCAAATTGGTAAATGCGTAAAATTTTTACTTATTAATTCTAGAATCTCATCAATAAATAAATTAAATAGCACTGGACTTAATTTGCAACCTTGTCTAAGTCCTACATTGTTTGGTATTTTCTCTGTTAACATTACCCGATCATATTTTATACTAAATTCATTTTCTTTGTAAATATTTTGGATTACTCTTATAAAGTTCTCACTTACTCCTTTTTTCCTCAATTTAATCCAAAGTGCTTCCCTAGAAATTGTATCGAAGGCTTTTTCTAAGTCTAGGAACAGTAAATATAATCTCCCTCTTTTGATACTGAGATACTTATCTATTAATGTTCTATTTATAAAAATGTTGTCTGACATTCTTTTACCTTTTCTAAAACCTAGTTGAAATGGTGAGAATTTTCCTTCTTTCTCTGCTCAATTTTGTAATATGTTTGCTAATGCTCCTGTGAAGACTTTCCCAAGTATTGAAAGTAAACTTATTCCTCTATAGTTTGCCGGATTTCGCATGTCTCCTTTACCTTTGTATATTGGGGTTACTAATCCCATTCTCCAATATTTGGGTACTTTACCCTCCTCTAAGATTAAGTTCAGTACCTGCACTAGTATTTTGGATCTATTTGGGTCCTCTGCCCAAGCTCTCCAAAATTCCCCTGGTATTCCTCTATACCACATGCCTTATTAGCTTTTAAATTCTTAATTTGCTCTAGAATTTCATTCACAGTGAATTTACTATCCAACATATTTTCAACAGATTTATACTAATCAAATCATCCTGTATAATCAAAGTTTTAACTCCCAGAAATCCTTGAAAGAAATTGCACCATGTTGCTGGTGATATTAGTTCCTCCCCTACTTTTGTTTAATTTACTTACCATTGCCAAAATGGTTTTGTTATCATTCTATTTTGCTGCCTCATTTAACTCAGCTTTCCCCCCCACTCATTTCCTTTCACTTCTAATAATGATCTATATCCGAGCCTTTCTACTAGATAATTTTCCCTATCTATTTTGTCCCCTGTTTGCCTCCAATGCTTTAATTCTCGCTTAATTTTAGATTCTAAACATTCATTGTCAATTAAGTTAATTGGGAGTCGATTAATAACACAAAACAACACTCACAAAACAACTGTTGTTTTGTGTTATTAATCGACTCCCAATTAACTTAATTTATACAACAACACTGTTTTCAACACTTCCATGATAGGATTTATTCATTGTCAAACCAACTATAATTGGTTTTATGCCTGCTCTCTATCACTTTCATTTCATTTCCAGCTTTTTTAACTACTTCCTCTAGACTATAAATATTTCCTTCTATATTTTTAACCTCCAATAAACTCTTTAGCTTATTTTACTCTACCATACCATTTCTTGATTCAGTTTAGTATAAAATTGTTCAGCTCGATCACTTTTTCATTTGTAAATATCTAATTTTATACCTAAACTAAAATCCTCATCCCTAACATCTTCTAATATTCTGAACTCTAATTTTAACGAGAAATGATTGCTTGTGCATATTATATTCATAATTTCAAAATCTGCTATATAGCTATCTAGACCTATTGAATATAATATATAGTCAATGACACTTTGGCCATTTTTGTTTACAAAAGTAAATTCCCCCATTTCATCTTTCCCTTTTACACCATTACATATCAAGAGGTTGTTCTCTTCACAAAACTCAATTAGCATTTTACCCTCATTGTTAAGTACTTTATCACTGCTACAATGGCCTTCCAGGTGTACTTCCTTTAACTGCTTCGCCGATGGCCATTTAAACCCTGCACGGCTGGGAACGGATACCCAATAAACAGAACAAAATATTTAAATTGTGTGTGTGTGTGTGTGTGTGTGTGTGTGTGTGTGTGTGTGTGTGTGTGTGTGTGTGTGTGTGTGTGTGTGTGTGTGTGTGTGTGTGTGTGTGTGTGTGTGTGTGTGTGTGTGTGTGTGTGTGTGTGTGTGTGTGTGTGTGTGTGTGTGTGTGTGTGTGTGTGTGTGTGTGTGTGTGTGTGTGTGTGTGTGTGTGTGTGTGTGTGTGTGTGTGTGTGTGTGTGTGTGTGTGTGTGTGTGTGTGTGTGTGTGTGTGTGTGTGTGTGTGTGTGTGTGTGTGTGTGTGTGTGTGTGTGTGTGTGTGTGTGTGTGTGTGTGTGTGTGTGTGTGTGTGTGTGTGTGTGTGTGTGTGTGTGTGTGTGTGTGTGTGTGTGTGTGTGTGTGTGTGTGTGTGTGTGTGTGTGTGTGTGTGTGTGTGTGTGTGTGTGTGTGTGTGTGTGTGTGTGTGTGTGTGTGTGTGTGTGTGTGTGTGTGTGTGTGTGTGTGTGTGTGTGTGTGTGTGTGTGTGTGTGTGTGTGTGTGTGTGTGTGTGTGTGTGTGTGTGTGTGTGTGTGTGTGTGTGTGTGTGTGTGTGTGTGTGTGTGTGTGTGTGTGTGTGTGTGTGTGTGTGTGTGTGTGTGTGTGTGTGTGTGTGTGTGTGTGTGTGTGTGTGTGTGTGTGTGTGTGTGTGTGTGTGTGTGTGTGTGTGTGTGTGTGTGTGTGTGTGTGTGTGTGTGTGTGTGTGTGTGTGTGTGTGTGTGTGTGTGTGTGTGTGTGTGTGTGTGTGTGTGTGTGTGTGTGTGTGTGTGTGTGTGTGTGTGTGTGTGTGTGTGTGTGTGTGTGTGTGTGTGTGTGTGTGTGTGTGTGTGTGTGTGTGTGTGTGTGTGTGTGTGTGTGTGTGTGTGTGTGTGTGTGTGTGTGTGTGTGTGTGTGTGTGTGTGTGTGTGTGTGTGTGTGTGTGTGTGTGTGTGTGTGTGTGTGTGTGTGTGTGTGTGTGTGTGTGTGTGTGTGTGTGTGTGTGTGTGTGTGTGTGTGTGTGTGTGTGTGTGTGTGTGTGTGTGTGTGTGTGTGTGTGTGTGTGTGTGTGTGTGTGTGTGTGTGTGTGTGTGTGTGTGTGTGTGTGTGTGTGTGTGTGTGTGTGTGTGTGTGTGTGTGTGTGTGTGTGTGTGTGTGTGTGTGTGTGTGTGTGTGTGTGTGTGTGTGTGTGTGTGTGTGTGTGTGTGTGTGTGTGTGTGTGTGTGTGTGTGTGTGTGTGTGTGTGTGTGTGTGTGTGTGTGTGTGTGTGTGTGTGTGTGTGTGTGTGTGTGTGTGTGTGTGTGTGTGTGTGTGTGTGTGTGTGTGTGTGTGTGTGTGTGTGTGTGTGTGTGTGTGTGTGTGTGTGTGTGTGTGTGTGTGTGTGTGTGTGTGTGTGTGTGTGTGTGTGTGTGTGTGTGTGTGTGTGTGTGTGTGTGTGTGTGTGTGTGTGTGTGTGTGTGTGTGTGTGTGTGTGTGTGTGTGTGTGTGTGTGTGTGTGTGTGTGTGTGTGTGTGTGTGTGTGTGTGTGTGTGTGTGTGTGTGTGTGTGTGTGTGTGTGTGTGTGTGTGTGTGTGTGTGTGTGTGTGTGTGTGTGTGTGTGTGTGTGTGTGTGTGTGTGTGTGTGTGTGTGTGTGTGTGTGTGTGTGTGTGTGTGTGTGTGTGTGTGTGTGTGTGTGTGTGTGTGTGTGTGTGTGTGTGTGTGTGTGTGTGTGTGTGTGTGTGTGTGTGTGTGTGTGTGTGTGTGTGTGTGTGTGTGTGTGTGTGTGTGTGTGTGTGTGTGTGTGTGTGTGTGTGTGTGTGTGTGTGTGTGTGTGTGTGTGTGTGTGTGTGTGTGTGTGTGTGTGTGTGTGTGTGTGTGTGTGTGTGTGTGTGTGTGTGTGTGTGTGTGTGTGTGTGTGTGTGTGTGTGTGTGTGTGTGTGTGTGTGTGTGTGTGTGTGTGTGTGTGTGTGTGTGTGTGTGTGTGTGTGTGTGTGTGTGTGTGTGTGTGTGTGTGTGTGTGTGTGTGTGTGTGTGTGTGTGTGTGTGTGTGTGTGTGTGTGTGTGTGTGTGTGTGTGTGTGTGTGTGTGTGTGTGTGTGTGTGTGTGTGTGTGTGTGTGTGTGTGTGTGTGTGTGTGTGTGTGTGTGTGTGTGTGTGTGTGTGTGTGTGTGTGTGTGTGTGTGTGTGTGTGTGTGTGTGTGTGTGTGTGTGTGTGTGTGTGTGTGTGTGTGTGTGTGTGTGTGTGTGTGTGTGTGTGTGTGTGTGTGTGTGTGTGTGTGTGTGTGTGTGTGTGTGTGTGTGTGTGTGTGTGTGTGTGTGTGTGTGTGTGTGTGTGTGTGTGTGTGTGTGTGTGTGTGTGTGTGTGTGTGTGTGTGTGTGTGTGTGTGTGTGTGTGTGTGTGTGTGTGTGTGTGTGTGTGTGTGTGTGTGTGTGTGTGTGTGTGTGTGTGTGTGTGTGTGTGTGTGTGTGTGTGTGTGTGTGTGTGTGTGTGTGTGTGTGTGTGTGTGTGTGTGTGTGTGTGTGTGTGTGTGTGTGTGTGTGTGTGTGTGTGTGTGTGTGTGTGTGTGTGTGTGTGTGTGTGTGTGTGTGTGTGTGTGTGTGTGTGTGTGTGTGTGTGTGTGTGTGTGTGTGTGTGTGTGTGTGTGTGTGTGTGTGTGTGTGTGTGTGTGTGTGTGTGTGTGTGTGTGTGTGTGTGTGTGTGTGTGTGTGTGTGTGTGTGTGTGTGTGTGTGTGTGTGTGTGTGTGTGTGTGTGTGTGTGTGTGTGTGTGTGTGTGTGTGTGTGTGTGTGTGTGTGTGTGTGTGTGTGTGTGTGTGTGTGTGTGTGTGTGTGTGTGTGTGTGTGTGTGTGTGTGTGTGTGTGTGTGTGTGTGTGTGTGTGTGTGTGTGTGTGTGTGTGTGTGTGTGTGTGTGTGTGTGTGTGTGTGTGTGTGTGTGTGTGTGTGTGTGTGTGTGTGTGTGTGTGTGTGTGTGTGTGTGTGTGTGTGTGTGTGTGTGTGTGTGTGTGTGTGTGTGTGTGTGTGTGTGTGTGTGTGTGTGTGTGTGTGTGTGTGTGTGTGTGTGTGTGTGTGTGTGTGTGTGTGTGTGTGTGTGTGTGTGTGTGTGTGTGTGTGTGTGTGTGTGTGTGTGTGTGTGTGTGTGTGTGTGTGTGTGTGTGTGTGTGTGTGTGTGTGTGTGTGTGTGTGTGTGTGTGTGTGTGTGTGTGTGTGTGTGTGTGTGTGTGTGTGTGTGTGTGTGTGTGTGTGTGTGTGTGTGTGTGTGTGTGTGTGTGTGTGTGTGTGTGTGTGTGTGTGTGTGTGTGTGTGTGTGTGTGTGTGTGTGTGTGTGTGTGTGTGTGTGTGTGTGTGTGTGTGTGTGTGTGTGTGTGTGTGTGTGTGTGTGTGTGTGTGTGTGTGTGTGTGTGTGTGTGTGTGTGTGTGTGTGTGTGTGTGTGTGTGTGTGTGTGTGTGTGTGTGTGTGTGTGTGTGTGTGTGTGTGTGTGTGTAATGCTCAGAATTTGATAATAAAATCATTTTTCTTCTTGCTTCCCAATATTTGGAGACTAGATCTTCTTGATTTTGGAGAGTTTCACATACAGTTAGATGATCGATGTTCATTAAATCGTCTTTACCACATAAGCAGCACTGTGGAGAAGTTGTTAATCCAACCTTGTATAAATGTCCATTCAAACAATCGTGGCCTGTGATTAATCTGAACATTGCTACTGAATATTTTTGAGGTAGATCTGGAATTGTCTTTAGTTTGTTTTGGAGATCTTTCCTATTAAGTTTTTCAGAGGAAACTAGATAGTTGTTATATAGTTTTGTGAAGTTGTTTTTGATTAATCTTTTAACTGTTTCATAGGGAATATTTTGTTTCGTTGTTTGAGATATTTTGGAACCCTTCTTGGTCAACATATCTGCTTGCTCATTGCCAGAAATTCCACAGTGAGATGGTATCCATTGGAAAACTATACGTATATTTAAACTTTGAAGATGTTTAATCATATTATGAATTTCATTTATCTTTTCGGTTTTTGGGCATTCATTTGAAATAATAGCCTGAATAGCTGCTTTAGAATCTGTTAAGAAAACTATGTTGGAAAGCTTATTTGTCAGGGCAAATAGATTTTGTAAGGAAGTATAAATTGCATCTGTATAGATATGTGTCCATTTGTCAACTGGATATCTTACATTTATGGTTTCAAGGGCATATGCTTTAGCTTCTGTAGATGAGTATTCTTTCTTTTTAAAATCTGCAAGTAAATCTAGGTAGTATTCTAATTCAATGATGTTCAGTGGTTTATTATTAAAAGACATGAAAGGTTCTATTTTGGATGGGTAATTTAGTTTATTTCTTAGTTGTTGAACTTTCTGTATGAAGCCTAATTGAGTTTTCAAACTGAAGGTGGATGTGTGTTGTTTTACCCATTTATTATTCTCTGGAATTCTTAAGAGCTTTTCATATGCTAAAAGGGCTTGCATTTCTAAATCTGTCATTATGGGTCTGTTACATGTAAATGCTTGTAAGGTTATTATAGGAGTAGTTTTTATAGCTCCAGTAATTAACCTAATAGCTTGATTTTGTGTGCGCTCCAGTATCATGGAAGTTGAAGGTGATGATGTTATCAGTACTTCTCCACAATTTAAATTGTTAAATGCTGCAAAAATGCTTCATAAATAAATATTCGTATCTTCCGTATTTATTAAGTTATTTTAGCGAAAAAAAAAAAAAACTAGTTTAAAGCCCATTAACAACAGTATATATCTACGGTATCATTAAAATAGAGACTATATTAATAAATAGTTGAAATTTCATTAATTTGTATCACTGTAGAGAAAGCCATTCTTTGCGTCAAACGTGCCTAATGCTGAGTATTTTTGTTTTACAAACTATATGTGTATATCAGCTGCATAAGCGAAGTGTTGGGTTCAAGGTTTATAGGTTTCAGTTTATGCTACAATGCAATAGTAATTGTATATGTTGCGTTGCACACACTGGAAAGAAAACTCCTTCAGCATCTCGCTAATTGCACAACCGAAGTTTATGGTAGCTGATGTAACTGTTTTCTTCTCTCAGTTCATATAGTAATTTTGACTGTTTCAGAGTTCCGAGTGATTTCTTTAGTTAAAACACATTTGAAATAGTTTCCTCAGTGCTAATCATGGCTTCAACTAGTAATGTAGCAAATAAATTAGCTAGTGTAGGAAGAGTGCAGGCTTTTGATATTACATCAGAAAATGTGGAAGACCTTTTGCTGTTACACAGTGATTTGGACATTGATGACGAGTTTTCAGATTTTGAGGTGGGTGTTGAGGATATAGGTGAGGAGGAAAAATGACTCATTTCCAACAGGTGTTTGTGAAGAATCAACATTATGGAGGTGTCAGAATAACTCTAACACAAATAGAAATACCTTCACGAGCACAACCTCTGGTGTACAACCGCATACTCAGCTAACTTCTAACAGCCAACCAATTGACATTTTCACAAATTTTTTTACTACTGATTTACTGTCTCATTGTTTCGGAAGCAAATGTATATGCGAGTAGGGTGAAGGAAGACCTGATTTCTAAAGGCAATTTAGGACCTAAGAGTAGAATTCAGAAGTGGACAGAAGTAACAATGAATGAGATTTAGACTACTTGGTCTAATTATGCTCATAGGTGTTATTCGTAAATCTACGCTAGACATGTACTGGTCTACAGATGACATGCCAGCTACCCCATTTTTTGGGAAATGCATGTCAAATAACAGGTTTACTTCCATTTTGCGCTTCCTTCATTTCACCTGCACAGAAAATGTAAATAATAAACTATACAAAATCAGACCAATTTTTGATTACATTATTTCAAAATTCAAAGAAAATTATGTGCCTAGTGAAAAGCTCACTGTTGATGAAGGCCTGATGCTTTGTAAAGGCCGCTTAGTTTGGAAACAATATATCAAAACAAAGAGGGCCAGATTTGGCATGAAGAGTTTTGATGTATGTGAAAGTAAAACAGGATATCTTTAGAATAGGTGCATATACACTGGCCAAGGGACTGATAACACCAGAGACAAAGATTTGGGGTTATCTGGTTCCATAGTAATGCACTTGATGGAATCTGTACTTGATCAGGGTAGGACTGTATATTTAGATAATTGGTACAGTTCTCCTAAATTATTCATGGCCTTACACAAAAGAAAAACAAATGCAATTGGAACAGTACAGTCAAATCATATTGGTTTGCCAAAAGATGTGAATACGAAGGCTCTAAGAAGAGGAGAAATGCAGGTGCATCAACTCCCACCCTTGACCTATGTTGCTTGGCAAGACAGGAGGGTTGTTACAGCATTATCCATTTGCAGCTCTAAGATTTTGATGATTGATACTGGAAAAATTGATGCTCGTAACAAAATGTCAATTTTCAAGACCAATATTATCCAGGAATACAACATGCATATGGGTGGAGTGTATCTAGTAGATCAGGTATTACACGCATATCCCTCTTTGCAAAAAACAATCAAATGGTATAAAAAGTATTTTTACACCAGCTGCATATAACCATATACAATTGTTTAGTAATTTGGAGAGCTCTAAACCCACGGAAGACAATGACGTACCTGGACTTTCACATATCAATAGCTTACAGCCTAATTGAGCACTATAAAATTCATAGACCTCTCCATACTGGGGGTAAGAAATCCACTACCCCAGCACCCCTCAGACTTGAAGGTAAACATTTTCCTAAAAGGGTACCACCCACAACAAAAAAGTTGCATTCCTTTAGAAAATGTCTGGTGTGCCGCAAGAAAGTTGTCCGGAAAGAAACTTGTATGATTTGCCGTGAATGTGGAGATGTGCCCTTGTGTGTTTATCCCTGTTTTGAGGTGTACCATTCAAGAAGAAACTTTTAAAGGTAAGCTTTTACTTCTTATAGAATTTATTTAAATTTATTGTAAAACATAAAATTTAAAAGAATTATCATTAAATAAGCATTAAATGCATGTATGCACAGGATGTCTATGCGCGTCCATATCGGTTTGGGGCCATTTAATTTGGACATCATATGACGTCCATATTGATGAAAGGGTTAAATCAAAACCATTAAAATCTACCCTAATTTGCTCCTCTCCTATTCTTGCATTGAAGACTCTTATTAAAATTATTTCTATGCCTATATATTTATCTTATAATTCTTCTATATTCTGCTTCAATTTGGCCGCGCCGTGGCTCAGTGGTTAGACTACTTGGCTGTTACCAAGGCGGCTCGGATTCGATCCCAGGCGACCACAAAGTGAGATTTGTGGTGGACAACACAGCACTGGGGCGGGTTTTCTCTGGGATATCCGGTTTCCCCTGCCATCTCATTCCACCGGTGCTCCATCTTCATCGCATGTATCACCAGTGTCATCGCCTGCGGTTCTCGGTCAGGGTGAGTTACCTGGATAAGGTTTTTTCCGGGGTTTTCCCTTATTCTGAAAGATGAATGTCGGGTAACTCTAAGCTCTATGGACCCCGGGCTCATTTGAGCATCATTTCATCCATTCCGTTCATCGTCCGATATGACTTAACGTTGGTGGACGTAAATTACAAAAAAAAAAAAAAAAAAAAAAAATCGCCTGCGGTGCCGTATGTAGTAAAAGTGGGCGTTAATCACTACACATTCTGCTTCAATTTAATAAACAAGTTTGACTCATAATAACTGGAAGTAGTAGGTGGATTAAAACAATGCCTACACATGTTTTTACGCTTCTTTTGAATAAATCACTAAAAGTACACCAGAACACTTTGTCACTTTCTAGATCATTTCCAACCTTGATTTCCAACCTCTTGGGGCCCAAATGACCTTGTTGTCGACGGGCCCTTAAACACCACACTCACTCCAACCTCTTACTTCTTTTGAAAAACATCCGTAAGCCACCAGACACTCGGCCCTTATCTTTCACTTTCACTCCTTTTCTCCCAAAATAATCATAGCCCGTGATATGAATGTCGTAATCTTTTAATAACTATGTTTCCACCACCGCTATCACATCCGCCGATTTCACTATTTGATGAATTTCAACACTTTGTAATTTAGCATATAATCCTTCCACATTCCACCCTACTATAGAAAGAGAAACTAACTGCTATACAGAGCCCTTTCTGTTAAATATATACTGATCCAAGTTTGCTTTGCTTCTTGTTTGTCTTGTTGCCGTGTGTGACTCACATCTGTTCTCTTCCACTTGTATAATGCTTTCACCCGGAGTAGACACAACACTCAGGCCTGCCTCTCTATACATATTGTGACTTTGTGGGTTCGTGAAATTAAAAGTCCAATTACACAAACTCAAAAATGTTCATTTCCACCGACTTACGGTTGAACACTTGCCAATTACACAGAATTACGTAATGCACACAATTACAATTCACCAGTTCGTCCGTTCCACTGCACGCTCACAGTTACGTACACTCTTCCGATGCACGTACACAGTCTTCTCGTCCGTTCATTAGCTCGCCAAGCACTGACTTTTCTCCAGCCCGACGCGTTGCTTATATAAGACCAACTGGCCAATCTAGAAGGTTCCGGATTAGATGAAATATCCTGTAAGTTCGAGAAATCAAGGGGAGCGGAAAGAGATTGCACAGTAATGTTTTTCCAGCCACCCCTCGTTACCGCTGTAAGACAAATGAGTAGGCGTGTCCGAATGTCTCCGTCTCCTGCTGCTGCCGCCGCCGGCCGGTTCTACAGGGAGTTCCAACGTTCAGGTGACAATATCTATACCAGCTGTCGCTCCCAAGGCCAGCCTGTTGACATCTTCTCTCAGCCCATTGTACATAGTACAGTGCATTGTATCAACTAAGAATAAAAGTGTCATGTAAGTATAACACAGCTTTCAGAAATGAATGTGAAATCCAAGTGCACAACCTGAGTTTGCAGTTGTTGCCAATGCTACAGCAGTGTACAAAGCTTGCACAAATGATTGAGAATACCAAGAATTGCAACAGTGAGATGGCAGTCAATGTCAACATGCGTTTCATAGAATTGATCATAAAATCAATAAAATTACATCTATCAACTTCTGCTTTAACTGAGCAAGTGCATGTCAAGTTCTGAAAAAACTACTGATATTCCCTACCTTCTACACAGGACATGAATCGAATTTTGCAAACTCTAATTTCACAGAATGATGCAGAAGGTGAAAATTATGCCAACATTATATATAAGTCAATTTTGTTCAATTTTGCATCTATCGAGTTTTGAAAAAGCGGTCCTCAGTTATTATTAATTAATTATTAATTAGTGGCAAATAACAAATTATAATTGTGGCCTAGCTTTTCATAACAAATTCTTGTTTAAAATAAGTTTTGTATCGAAATTTAACTGTATTGGAACACCACAGTGAAGCGAAATAATTATTAAATTATAGATGAGTTCTATTTATTACACGTAACTGAAGTTCATGTGTAATAAATACGACTCATCTATAATTTAATAATGTTTCACAAAGCTTTGATTTCATTTCCGTTATTTATACATAGTTGTGATGACCTGACGTGATGGGAAAAAATGGAGATAATTTTCGAATTCAGCACAAAATATCCATTTAGAATCATCTATCAGATTAAAAAAATAATACATTTTGAAGTTTAAGCAGGTTAAGTCCGATTGCACCACTCAAAAATGTTCTTTATTTCCACCGAATTACAGTTGAACACTTGCCGATTACACAGAATTACGTAATGCACACAATTACAATTCACCAGTTCGTCCGTTACAGTTCCACTGCACGCTCACAGTTACGTACACTCTTCCGATGCACGTACACAGTCTGTTCCCTAACTGGGCAGTCCTCACGACTGCTCGACAAGAACTCACCCTCCTCCAGCCCGACGCGTTGCTTATATAGGGCCAACTGGCCAATCTAGAAGGTTCCGGATTAGATGAAATATCCCGTATGTTCGAGAACTCAGGTGGAGCGGAAAGAGACGGCACAGTGATGTTTTTCCAGCCACCCCTCGTTACCGCTATAAGATAAATGAGTGGGCGTGGCGAACGCCTACCGTCTCCTGCTGCTGCTGCTGCTGCTGCTGCTGCTGCTGCTGCTGCTGCCGCCGCTGCCGGCCGGTTCTATAGGGAGTTCCGATGTTCGGGTGACAGTATAGTAACATTACGCTTACCTGTGTATAGCTTTTGGAATATCTGCAGCTTCATCTTTATACATTTCACCATCTGCATTGTTCTATTTACTGTCAGCTGTCAAATCTTGGTGGTGGACTTCTTTCCTTGTAGCCTTCAAAGAACTTATATTTTATCCAACCATTAGTCTTCCATATTGCATCTGAGGCCATTCATTTTGAAAATACACTACATTTCACAATTAATAGCATTTGTCTATATATTAAAATATATAGACTAATAAACTATGAATTTCAAAAGAAAATAATGTATAACTATAATAAATAATAAATAATGCTCAGTTCACATATTACCATAAAATATAATAATTTTTTACAAACCTCACTATCATTGGAAGGATCAAATGTAATTTGGAAACCAGAATGAGGAACGTTTTAGAAATATTAGGTATAAAAATATTCATAAATCAGCCAGGTGATAAAATAAAATAAAACCATAAAATAAACCCAGAACTTAAATTATTAAGGTAGTTTGAGAGAAAATATCTTAAAAAATAGAAATTGTGTAATTAATTTTTAAACACTGCCATTCGATTCTATCAGTAAGTTTTTACTTTCAGAGATTGTAAATAAGTACAAAAATAATCAGTGACCTACAGGCTGTAATGATAACAGAAATCAACAACTTGACTGACGAAGCAAATAAATATTTGCTGTACTAGTTCCCTGAGTTCTTTGAAAATTTTACCAATTTCTTAAAGTAAAGTTAGCAACAAAGTATTATATTTTGTTGTAGTATTTGTGTCATTCCACTGTTATGAGCTTTAGTTTTTTTATGTATTCTCAATTTATATTTTGAACTTCTGGTATAAACAAGAAGGCTAGCAAGCAAGCCTTGAGTGTAAATTACCTCCTATAGCTTAAATTCGATGTCCACTGCAGTCAGGTAGCTTGTCTTGATGGTTGACAGGCTGTGAATTAAAGAGTTGACTGTATTTTATCCAGAATAGTAAGATATGCTCTTCCATGGCATGTTATGTTTTTCCACTGGGCAAGTGCTTGTGAGTCATGTCAGTAACTGGCTGGTAACCATACACAGTAATGCAATGTTCAAACCATTTATTTATTTATTTATTTATTCATTTATTTATTTATTTATTATTTTCAGTTCAGTATAGTGTTAAATACACAAAAGAACCACGTCTTATGAACTTACACAGTTTAAGAACACACCTATACAGGTTGTGTGATATAAATAGAATACTAACTTGCTTTAATAAATCCATACATACTAACAACAACAACATTGATAACCCTGATTTCTGCTTGTAGTGTTTTCCATTGATGCTGAAGAAGTTTTGTTCAATGCATATTTTTGTTAGAGAAATGTATACAATAGAAGCAGAAGAATACATTTCTCTAACAGAAATATGCATTGAAGAAAACTTCTTCAGCTTTAATGGAAAACACTACATCAGGGTTATCAATGGGCAATCCACTTTCACCTTTTTTGGCTAACTTATTTATGAGTGCATTTGAAACACAAATCAAAAAGTCCTTCCCATTGATCTTCAAAGTTTGGTATAGATATGTTGACGACATCTTTGCAATTGTACCAAATAAACATTTAGAAGATGCATTAAAATTACTCAATCTGCAAGAAAGGACTATAAAACTCACTATAGAAAAGGAAACCAATGGACAACTCTCTTTCTTGGATGTAAATATCATCAGGAATGACACAAAAATAAAATTTGGAATTTACAGGAAACCAACACATTCAGAAAATTACATAAAAAATAATAGCCACAACCCAATTACACATAAACATGCAATAATAAACAGCCTTTCACACAGACTAGTCAACATACCCATGGAAAAAGAAGAATATTATACTGCACATAGCAGAGGAAAATGGGTACAACAAAAATTTGGTGTTGAAGAAAATTAGAAAAGCTAAACTAAAGAAAACCATTAAGGAAGCAACCACATATACAAAAGAAAAAGAAAGCAACAGCATATTCAGTTCATTCACATATCATCCAAAAACATTTAATAAATTTAAAAAGATCTTCAAGGAACAAAATATCACCTTGGCACCTACTAATAGACATTCAATTTTAAAATTGCTAAATTCAAAAACAAAAGATGAAATCCCATCAGTTAACAGATCCGGAATATACCAGATAAGTTGTAAGAATTGTGAAAAATGCTACATAGGTCAAACTAAAGGCACTAACAAGAAAAATATACATAAATGTATGAAATAGGCATTTTGAGGCACTATAAAACTAAGAAATTACGCTAATAATTGTAGGAAACAGCTTATAACTTAAAAGCCTAGGTTTCTGAACAAGGGAATAAAAAGGCAAATAGGTCAAAATCCACCCCTACTTATAATGCACACAACATCTGTTAAATGTGCAATATGTCATAACCGCTTCACCTTAAAGAATGTGGCAATGAAGAATATTTGTTTCTCGATGTTGTGCAGTGAGTATTTTTATAAAGTGACTTACACTTTTATACTCACTAAACTGTTTCTCACTTTTAATAATTTGTTATACCTCAATGTTTAGCAATGCAGATTCCTCGGGGACCACCACCAGGAATGGGAGCCAGACCCCAACCTGGATTGCCCAAAGTGTCATCAACCAAGGATCCACCATCTTCAGAAGCACGCACAACAGGTACAGAAGTGTTGTTTATAATGAGCACTGACTCAATTGATGGATTGTAATATAAATTGTTTTATATTGTAACATAATGTTAGTTTTATGCAAGTTTTATTTCATTGCGAATGCTAGCTTGAATACTGTACCCTATTATAGGTATTTAACAAATGTTACAAATGAAGGTGTTTTGTAAGTTTGCTTTAGGTAATATTTTTAATGTCTTTTCCAATAAAAGAAGAGCCATTCATTCTAACAAATTTGAAAAGCTGCAAAACAAGGGAATTTTAATGCAATACAGACTGTTGAAACTGACAGAGTTATTACACAAATATAAATATTTGTTAAAAGGACTTCACTTATCTTAAGAAATTGGTGTTAATACTTCTTTCTAATGGAGATCGATTTCACAAACAGATTGTATCTTCAGTCCACAAATAAACTCCATTGTCAAGGATTCCAGTTACCATATTATGTTTTTTCAATATTAACAAAATCTGAAAACGAAACAAACCTAAAACCAGAATCAACTGCTGGTATTTCAAAATTCATTATGCAATGTTTATTTTTTAAAATAAATATCTTTTCCCAAACCTAAACTATTGGACCATTTAATTGTTTTAATAATTTAACTTTAGGATTTATTTCATGGTTAAATGTCCAAAAATGATCTGCTACGGCCGATTTATCAGCTTGTTTATACTTAATGTTACGAAAATGCTCTTTATTTCTGGTTTCCAAATTACGTTTCGTCTTTCCAATATAAACCTGATCACAATATAAACAATTAAATTGATAAATACCAGATATTTTATTATTAGGAATTTTATCTTTTTTAGAAAAATGTAGTAAATGTTTAATACTATATTTGTTTTGACGAACTAAAGTTATACCAACTTCTTTAAAAAAAAAATTTGAAAATGTTTATTAACCCAAGGATGGTAAGAAAATTTTTTAAAATTATAATTGTCTTTTCTTTTTTTAAGAGTAGAAATATCATTAACAGTTTTTTGATATTTGAATTTTTCAATCTTCTTTTGTATAAAGTCTTTATTAAAACCATTAATTAAAGCAGTATTAATAATATGTTTATATTCTTTACTAAATTCTTCTTTATTCAGGGCTATATTTTATTATCAATCTATAAATCAATCTATTAAAAACAGCAAATTTATGTGAAAAAGGGTTAAAACTTTTATTTTTTATGTAATTATCAATATGAATAGACTTTCTAAGCAGTGGGTAATCCTCTTTCACCTTTTCTTGCTGATCTTTTTATGAGTTTTTTAGAAATTCAACTCCCTAAAGCTTTTCCTTTGATTTTTAAAACATGGTATAAATATATTGATGATATTTTTGCTATTGTTTCTGATAAATTAACGATGCTTTAAAATTACTAAATTTGAAAGATAAAGCTATAAAATTTACATTAGAAACTGGAATTAATGGATTTCTTCCTTTTTTTTTTTTTTTTTTTTTTTTGGATTTGAAGATAATAATAAATAATAAATTAAATTTTGGTATTTATAGGATGTCTACTCATTTTGATAATTACATAAAAAATAAAAGTTTTAACCCTTTTTCACATCAGTTTGCTGTTTTTAATAGTTTGTTTTATAGATTAATAAATATACCCCTGAATAAAGAAGAATTTAATAAAAAAAATGTAAACATATTATTAATACTGCTTTAATTAATGGTTTTAATAAAGACTTTATATAAAAGAACATTGAAAAAATTTAAATATCAAAAAACTGTTAATGATATTTCTACTCTTAGAAAAATAAAAGACTATTATAATTTAAAAAAAATTTACTTACCATCCTTGGGTTAATAAACATTTTCAAAACTTTTTTAAAGAAGTTGGTATAACTTTAGTTCCTCAAAATATAGTATTAAAAATTTACTACATTTTTCTAAAAAAGATAAAATATCTGGTATTTATCAATTTAATTGTTTAGATTGTGATCAGGTTTATATTTGAAAGATGAAACGTAATTTGGAAACCAAAAAGAAAGAACATTTTCGTAACATTAAGTATAAGCAAACTGATAAATCGGCCGTAGCAGATCATTTTTGGTCATTTAACTATGAAATAAATCCTGAAGTTAAATTATTAAAACAATTAAATGGTCCGATAGATTTAATAGTTTAAAAAAAGATATTTATTTTAAAAAATATACATCTTGTATTGAATTTTGAAATACCAGCAGTTAATTCTGGTTTTAGGTTTGTTTCGTTTTCAGATTTTGGTAATACTGAAAAATATAACATGGTAACCGGAATCCTTGACAATGGGGTTTATTTGTGGACTGAAGATACAAACAATCTGTTTGTGAAATCGATCTCCATTAAAAAGAAGTATTAACACCAATTTCTTAAGATAAGTGAAGCCTTTGTAACAAATATTTATATTTGTGTAATATTTATTGCTTCACTGTAGTTAGTCTCATTTTCTAGATAATCTAACAAAGAAAGGAAATACAAGAGGTTAGAAGTAGAAACATGCCCCTTCTTCATATGTTACAAGTTTTAATTAACCTGACATTTCATCATCAAAGTTGTCAGCTGCAAGGCTTAAACTTTTCAGTCAGTTCCAGCTTCTAGAAATTGCTTGTTGTATCTTATTAGTGGTTTCTCACATTTCATCTGCACTTTGTTCTTACAGATAAAAAATTATTCTCATTATTCTTCCATCAGATATCCTTAATATATTTATAAAGATGAAATACTATTTGTCCCCATTATCATCAAGCGTCAACCAATTTTTTTTTTTTTTTTTTTTTTTTCTGTTATTGTAATTTTACAAAATTTTACAAAAGTCATATCGGACAGTGGATGAAAGGGGTGAAATGATGCTCAAATGTGTCCAGGGTCCATGGAGCTTAGAGCTTACCGACATTTTTCTGTGAGGATAAGGGAAAACCCCGGAAAAAACCTTATCCAGGTAACTCACCCTGACCGAGATTCGAACTCGGGACCTCTTGAACGTGAGGCAGACATGCTACCATCTATGCTACCGAGGCGGGCAGCCGATTACTGGTGTCATTGATGAACATAACTATGAGAATTTGAGGCATCTGTTGATAGCACAATGAACTTCCTGAGGTTGATTGGAGGTGTCAGATGAAAATCGATGAGATCATTGCACTTAAAGAATGTCTGTTTTCCCACATGTATATAGTTCAGCTGGGAAACAGGCACACATTTAATCTTAACTTGTTTCCTGCTATTATCTGTGCCAGTGCACCTTATGGTGGAGACTAAATTAAACCATTAATTAGCATACCAATTAATCTGATCATGCTTAATGAGTTAGAACTTGGTCTGAGGTTATAGTAGGAAGTAAATATCAGTTGATGGGAACATGAAGCAGTACATACAGACAGAATACCATCCCAGGTCACAGCAGGAAGTGAAGCAGACTATTGATACAGTCAACCTGGTATACACTTTTCTCCACTTACAAGTTTTTTAATGAAGACTAGTTTCTGGGAACTTTTTCCCTATCCTCAGTTCTGTGGTTGACTCACTCAGTGGCACTCTACTTTCTGAAATACTTCTTTTTATTCTAAACCATCTACAAGTTCAGGAGGAAGTGAATCTAGACTGTTGATGGAGACAACATGGTTTAGTACATTCAGACAAAACACTATCTACAAAGTATAAACTTGAAAGAAGCGTAGGGACAGTGAAGCACAAATTAATACAAAAGTGAATCGAGAATATATTGACACATTGCTTCACTCACACTGTTTATTCACATGACATGTTTCAAGAGCTCTGCTCCTATCCTCAGCTGATACTCGAGTATCAGCTGAGGATAGGAGCAAGAGCTCTTGAAACATGTCCTGTGAATAAACAGTGTGAGTGAAGCAATGTGTCAATATATTCTCGATTCACTTTTGTATTCACTATCTACAAGTTACAGGAGCAAGTGAATCAGGCTAAACAATGGAGACAACATGGGCCAGTACATCCAGACAATATACCATCTACAAGTTACAGGAGGAAGTGAATCAAGGTTGATATGGAGATGTGGTCCAGTATGTGCATACATTTTCCATCAAATATGCCTCTAAAATTCAAGTGCATCTTATATTTGAAACTGATAATAAAATATCCAGTGTTTGATTTAAAATTGCTGCCAATCTTAAAATGGCCATGTGGTTAATGCTGTGGAAAACCTACTGCTGTTTGGCAATATTGGATTTAACTGGTAGCAGCAATGATGAGGAATTCTAGGGATTCACAGCAATTTTACCTGTCTTCCTCCCTACTGGTTGCAGTACCAGTGAATGTGATTGTATTATCAGTTACAGTACAATATTTTTGCCAGTAGCTAGCTCCATCATGATTCATATGATACAAGCTATAAACTGAAAGTAAAGCCTGTGCAGAAGAACATGGAAACATAGCAACTGAATGCATGCCTCAGTAGTGTAGAAGATAGCATGCATACCTCACATTCAAGAGATCCCAAATTTGAATCTTAGCCAGGGTGAGTTATGTGGATAAGGTTTTTTCCGTAATCCTAAGCGATGAATGCCGGTAACTCTCAGCTTTATGGAATCTAGGCTCATTTGAGCATATTTCACCTACTTCATTGACCGATATGACTCAGCATTGAAGACGTAAATTTAAAAAAAAAAAGAAAAAAAAAAAAGAAAGAAAGAGCAGCTGAATAGCCGAATGGATTTTAATCCAATACCATCAAAAGATACACACTAGTTAAGTGTGTATCACTTTTACATTAACACTGGTTAATGGTACACTAGTTATGAAGAATTGAAAAAAAGTTAGGTAACTCAAATGTTTAGGTAGAGGACTGAATGCAAAATGGTCAAGATTAGATGGTGACCTCTGTCATGGCAATGATGGGTGCCTGCGCTGTGAAGAAATTAAGTGTGAGTCAACCCATTGCATCACTTTTGTTTTTTGTGGGCAAAAAAAAAACAAACAAAAATGCAGCATTTAGAGAGAGCTGATAGCAGATATCATGAAGCTGGAAGTGTGAGCTACATTTTTAACATATAGATTTGTTTTAGACATTTGAATAACGAAACTTGAGAGCATAGTGTGACAAAAATGACAAGAAGTTCACCTTAAATCACTTTATCACAAAAGCTGTTAGCCCAATCCTAACTTGCAATCTTCTTCTCTTTTTTGCAAATACTCAGCATAAATACATCTTAATTAAATTTATTGGGAGTCGATTAATGACACTAGTGTCATTAATCAACTCCCAATAAATTTAATTTATACAACACTGTTTTCAACACTTCCATGAAAGGATTTATAAATACATTTCTTTAATGTGCATGCACAAACTTGTGTTGTTTGTAATTTCTCCCACATATACACATTTTCCTTTTACATTGCTCTGCTTGCCATTCTAGCACAACTCTGATATTCAGTGGTTAATTCTCCTCTGCCTGCATACACGGTTTGCAGACTCTTCACTGCAAAGTTGGAACATACTGGTTTCCTGTAGACAAATTCACAATTCTAGACCGTAGTGCACTACTCTCACCTCATGCACTTAAGATACAAAAATATTGATAAGTCCGCAATAGCAGCTCATTTCTGGTCTGAAAATCATGAAATTGAAGATAGCACCGAATTACTAAAATACGTACAAAAACATAGTGAACTCGTCATATGGGAGAAAATATATATAGAAAAACATAAAAACCAACTAATGAACTTTGAAATCCCGCTAGAAGAGAATCCCACAATTAAGTTCATCACTAAATCAACAGACGGCAGCAGCAACTCCACAATTACCCACGCCACTGGATCAAGGTTTAGTCGCATAAGAGCCGAAGATGCAAACGATGATTTGCAAAACATGTCCTCAAAATAGGTACGTAAGTGAAGCAGATGTATAATAAATACGACTCATCTATAAACTAATAATTATTTTGCTTCACTGTGATGTTCCAATACAGTTAAATCTCGAAAAACCAGTAAGTTTAACAAAATCAGCTATTATGTCCTCACGTAAATTTATTGAATTCAACCAATTTTTTAGCTAAATTAAAAGTTTTTCTCTAGGAATACTAGGAAATAATGCAGTTACATCAAAAGAACTAAGTTTATCAGTTTTAGATAATACAACACTGTCAATCTTTTTTATCAGTTCATAAGAATTTTTAACACTCAAAATTTCAAATTTATCAAAATTACTAAAATTTTTGTGTAACCATTTAGCTAAATTCTAAGTTGGTGAGTTTATACAATTAACAATAGGTCTCACGTTATTTCCATTCTTATGAATTTTAGGAAGAGCATAAATTCTAGGTAAAACAGGATTTCAAACTTTTACAAAATCTTTTTCTTTGTCCGATATAACTAAAATATTTAAAATCTTGTATTACAAATTTTAATAAAATACTTAATGAAGTGAAAATTATATCAGACAATGTATGGATTTCTTCCTTTTCTAGATTTGAAGATAATAAGAAATAACAAATTAGGTTCTGGTATTTATAGGAAATCTACTTATATTGAAATTACATAAAAAATAAAAGTTTTAACCCTTTTTTACATAAATTTGCTGTTTTCAATAGTTTTGTTATATAGATTAATAAATATACCCCTGAATAAAGAGGAATTTAATCAAGAATACAAACAAATTATTAATACTGCTTTAATTAATGGTTTTAATAAAGATTTTATACAAAAGAAGATTGAAAATTTAAAAAAAATTGCTTACCATCCTTGGGTTAATAAACTTTTTCAAAATTATTTTAAAGAAGTTAGTTCAAATTTGTTTTAAAGAAGTTAGTTCCTCAAAATATAGTATTAAAAATTTACTACAATTTTCTAAAAAAGATAAAATTCCTAATAATAAAAAAATCTGGTATTAATCAATTTAATTGTTTAGATTGTGATCAGATTTATATTGGAAAGACGAAACGTAATTTGGAAACCAGAAAGAAAGAACATTTTCTTAACATTAAATATAAACAAACTGATAAATCAGCCATAGCAGATCATTTTTGGTCATTTAACCATGAAATAAATCCTGAAGTTAAATTATTAAAACAATTAAATGGTCCCATAGATTTAATAGTTTGGGAAAAGATATTTATTTAAAAAATAAACATTGCATAATGAATTTTGACATAACAGCAGTTGATTCTGTTTTTAGGTTTGTTTCATCTTCAGATGTTGGTAATTCTGAAAATACATAAGAAAAAATGTGGTAACAGAGATTTCCTTGACAATGGAGTTTGTTTCTGATGGACTGAGGACACAAGCGATTTGCTTGTGAAATCGATTTCCATTGGAAAGAAGAATGAAGTATTAACATAAATTTCTTAAGATAAGTGGAGCCTTAGTAGCAAATATTTATATTTGTGTAGTATTTATTGCTTCACTGTAACTAGTTTAATTTTCTACGTAATGGTCTAGAAGGTTTCACATACTGTAACAATGTTGCTCCAGCTTCATGACATCAGCTAGTAGCTGTCCTTGAATGTTGCAATTTTTTTTTCTGCTCTTGTTGGCAAACAACAGAGGTGATGAAAAAGGTCGAAACACATTTAATTTCTCCATGGCAGGCACCCCCATCACTGTTACAATACTAAAGTGGATTCAAGGACATGGTAAAAATAGAATTAGAATTAATAAAACAATGATTCAAATACATACTTGTAAATTAGCGCTACAATATAACTTAACAGACTTAAGGGGTGGCTTATTTGATGCTACCAGTTTATGAAGCATCATGGATGCAAACCAATAATATTTCAGAAAATGCCATATGAGTAAGAAAAGAAAGATTATCTTTCCATTGTTTTATTATTCAACATAAAAGAAAACCAATTAGGTACTAAGCCAAATAGCGAATATGGACAAAACTCCTCTGAGATTTGATGCGCTGAGTAACAGAACTGTTGCCTGGAAAGGTGCTAAAACTGTAACTAGAATAGAATAGAATTTATTTATTCAACTTGTTATTTACAATATTTTATCTACATTACATACATATTTTCTTAAGTCTGGTATAAATTCTGTGGTGCCATTTTTTAAACTAGTTAGCTCAGCCTGCTTGGCTCCCAGGCCTTCTAGCATTGCTGAATAGCATAACCACCCTTTTCATCATCTACTCTAGTTTGCTGTTTCCCCTTGTTGTCACAGAATTTTTTCTTTTCCACTCTACTTTTCTCATTCATTTTTCTTTATCTCTCCAAAACTGGTTCCCCATATTTCTATTTCTACTTTCATTTTTCCCCGTAACCATTTTTATGGCTGTCAACTCACTTTGCATCTTTTCCCATTTCTTTCATACATTCTGTCTCCATACTGCTAACTCTTTGCACTCTGTCAGAATATGAACTGTAGTTTCTGTTTCTCCACATAATTAACATATTTCTATCCTGCTACTTCTTAGTCGCCTTAAGAACATTGATCCTGTTATATTATTCTACATATCTTTCTCTTCCCCATTCTTTCTTTATTAACCTATAAAACTTTTATGATTTTCTGTTTTATAACCCTCCCCATATTTCTTGTCTTTCTATATTCTCCATTCTGGTTCTGATTATTTTCCAAAAGTGTTCTACATTCCTATTTTCTAGTCTCTATAAATCCCCCATTCCTATTTTTTCCAGTTTTTTCTGTCTCTGACCACCAACCTTTTTCTATTTTTTGCATTTTCTTTTGTTGATTCATAGGTACCTTTAGGATTTCATCATCTTTTATCAAGCATTTATACCAAAATTTAAAGACTCCTTCCATTATTATACCTTTTCTTTTGATTTTACCTAATTGTACTAAGGTACTTTCCCTGGAGCTCATCTAGGCAATCCCAACATCTCTTTGGCAAATTGTTTGTATAACTGGTCGGTCTTATTAGTTGCTTTTGACATCTCCCATATTTTTGCAGCATACAACTCTACCAGTGTTTCATAAATTCCTCTCTAACATTTGCTTGACATATCAAGTTTTGCTTTGAATGTCCTTATTCCTGACATTGCTGCCTTTCCTTTGGCTCCGACCTTCGCTTCCCATTCTTCCTATTATCCTAACCCCTGAGTACCCAAATTCTTTCCCAACTTCTAATTTTTGTCCCTCTAAAAACTGTTGTTCCTCTTTCTTCAATTTTATTCATCTTTTAAAAACCAGTACTACATGGCAAAGCGAAAAAACGTATCGGAAAGAATTCACAACACAGAGATGTTTACCTCAGCTTATCGCACATACACGGTGAGTCCAGTGTATGTATAGTCTGTTCAGATGTATTCATGTGTTCTGGACAGCAATGTGTCATACATTGGCAGGCACGAAAAAACATATCATATAGACACACGCAGCTTCCAATCGCTCTATTTGTGTTTCGTAAGTTACTGTACATCAACTTACTAATATTTCAGTCTTCTAATTGTCCAGATAAGGCACGATAAGAGACGATCACAGCGCTGGTCACCTGAAGGTCAATATGCCTCAGTGCTCTGTCAAGTAATACTTCTGACTTTTTTGTGTTTACTTTATTTCCCCACTCATTTTAGAATTTTTTAATTTCATTTATTGCGCTTTGTAATCCTACTGATGTTATTGCTCCTACCATCAAATAATCTGGATATAACAAACTTGGTATTTCTTTATATAGAATAAAAAGAAGCATTTCTTTATTTCCTATTTTCGGATAGTGTTGGTTTCTTCCTTTCATTCTATCCACTATATCATCTATAAACAAATTAAATAAAGTAGGACTTAATTTACAGCCTTGTCTAAAACCTAACTTCTGTTCCATCATCTCTATGATTTTATTCCTTTCACATCTTAAAAGAAATTTAATTCCTCTATAAATCTTAGTTACTTCTTTCATAAATTCATCACTTACTCCTTTTATTCTGTATTTACATATTAGTGCATCTCTATTTGTAGTATCAAATGCTTTTTCAAAATCTGCAGAAAGCATATTGTGACTTTGTAGGTTCGTGAAATGAAAAGTCCAATTGCACCACTCAAAAATGTTCTTTATTTCCACCGACTTACAGTTAAACTCTTGCCAATTACACAGAATTACGTAATGCACACAATTACGATTCACCAGTTCGTCCGTTACAATTTCACTTGCACTCGTAATTACGTACATTCCTCCGATGCACTCACACAGTCTTCTCGTCGTACACTAGCACTGCATTCTTACGCCAAGAACTGACTCCTCTTGCCCGTCGTGTTGCTTATATAGGGTCAGCGGGCCGATCTGGAAGGTTCTAGATTAGATGAAATATCCCGTAAGTTCGAGAACACAGGTGGAACAGAAAGAGACGGCGCAGTGATGTTTTTTTCCCCAGCCACCCCTTGTTACCGCTGTAAGACAAACGAGGGGGGCGTGGCTAACGCCGACCGTCTCCTGCTTGCCCGCTCTATAGGGTGTTCCGACGTTCGGGTGACAATATATACTCTTTTCCTATTGAGATATTTATTAATAATTGTTCTTATAAATATATTATCTACTTCCAATGATTGAGGACTAGGTAAAAATGAAGCACAAAATATAATTTTGAGTCGAACTAGTACTCAATGCTCCATTTATTGCTAGTATTTACCTAGAACAAATTTCGTTAGGACCTTCCTAACTTAATCAGCTATTGTCAACTAATGGACGTTGGTTTGGTAAACTCCTTGGAGGCGATAGGGATATCTCTGTTGGTATCTTGATGAATTTGAAGTTTGGGTTCTCTTCAAAGGTTCAACATTTGAATTGAACTGGAATTTAAAAATTGGATAATTTTCTTTTATATTTCTTTATGAAATTTTTTTCCCATGTGGTTAATGCAGCTGGATCTTGGACACTTTTTAATAAGTGGATTTCTCGTTCAATATTGTGATTATCATTACAAAAATGGTACACTACTGCCGATTTATCTATTTCTTTATTCCTGATGTTCCTAAAATGTTCTTGAAGCCTAATGTTCAAATTCCTTTTAGTTTTTCCAATGTAAAATTTGTCGCAGCCTTTGCAGTTTATCCGGTACACACCTGACTTTTTTGTCTGTAGGTACCTCCTTTTTATTATGTGATTTCAAAAGGATGTTGTACACTAAATTTGTTCTGTGGGGCCAAAGTAAAGAGCACAACAAAGAAAAATAGTTTTATGTAGTCTAATGATTAATATTAAAATATTACCTTGAGTGTTGGTAACTGTTATTAATTACTATTTATCATGTTTATTAACAAAAGGTGAGATGTTTGCCTTTGTGTTTTGGTTTGCCAGTATATTCTGAACTTTGATTAATATAGTAATTTTTATTTCCATTTCAATTACAAATTATTATACATTAACATATTACTACACTGAGTTGCTGGTTACCCTTGGGCTCAATAGACTCAAACTATGAGGTTGTCGAGCTAATGGGTCCCTAATGGCAACTTATCTAAAATAACTTCATCTTCGTTTTTGTCATATTTACTTATCTTCCTCAACCATTTGGCACTTTGCTCAAAAAGTTCCCAATTTCAATTAAATTTTTCCAATTTTTTATACATTAACTTCATTGCTTGAATTTTTTTTCGTAGCCTTGCCCATTCTTTTTTACCTGTTCTCCCAAAGCAATCTAGTTTATTCACATTCTAAAAGCAAATGTCATTCTTTATCCCTTTGGTGACAATGGGCATTTCTCCAGATCCCTCCCTCTTACCAAACCCTTCAGTTTCACCACCCCTGTTCTGGCCCATGCAAAGCCTTCTCTTGCTGCTTTATCACAAATATCAATGTATTTTTCTCTGTTCCACATCACTTTCATCTCTCTATAAATTTCCAGTGAACTTTTCAAGTTGAAGCTTCCTAACATGTCTTGCCTTCCAATATCTTCCATTCTTAACCTAAGTTCTTTCCAATTCACTTTGCATTAATTCCCTGTTTTCCCACATGACACCCAACCCTATTTTTAACATCATTTCCTTTATCTTATTTAGCCATGAATCTTTCTGATTTAGTCTTTCCTGTACTATCAAACATTGACGCAAAATATTCTGCTCATCTAAACTCCTAATTCTCGCCCAATATTTTAACATCCTTTCCACCATTATCCCTCTAGTTCCCAGTCTTCCCAATTCTGCTAGCGCCACTTCATTTGATGAAGCTCGTGGTAAGCCCAAAACTTGTTTGCAAAAATTTCTATGGTTTAGTCTTTCCTGTACTATCAAACATTGACGCAGAATATTCTGCTCATCTAAACTCCTAATTCTCGCCCAATATTTTAACACCCTTTCCACCATTATCCCTCTAGATCCCAGTCTTCCCAATTCTGCTTGTGCCACTTCATTTGGTGAAGCTCGTGGTAAGCCCAAAACTTGTTTGCAAAAATTTCTATGTATCACATTCATATTTGCACCCCGCTCCTCCAAACCCCATATCTCTACCCCATAGAGCATTTTTGCTTCTACTACAGCTGTGTAAATTCTTTCCAGCTGTTTTATTTGCATTCCTGATAATTTATCTAGACATGCTTTAATAGCTTTTAATGCAATTTTACCTTTTCCCATTGCCATTCTCTTCTGCTCTTTCCAATCCCCTTTACTGTTTAATGATACTCCTAGATAATTCAATGTATTAACCACCTCAATTTCTCTTCCTTGCCAGTACCATTAGACTCTTTTCTTAACTTGTTGCCTTTCTTAAAGACCATAATTTTGGTTTTGTTTACATTAATTCTAAGGCTTCATTCCTTACAAAATTTATCTATTGCTCCAATTGCTCTATCTATTCCCACTTTGGAAATAGCTCCTGCTACTAAATCATCTGCAAATAACAAACCAGGTATTTCCCTGTTATTAATTATTGGCACATGCCTATTTTCCATTCTAATTACATCCAAAATATCATCTATAAACAGATTAAACAGTATGGGACTCAACTTACAGCCTTGCCTCAATCCTATATTATTCTGAATGAATCTTGTTACTTTATTATTTGCCATCTTTATACAAAACTCATTGTCTGAATATATACTTTGTAACCTCTGAATAAATCTGCTACTCATTCCTTTTTTACTCAATTTGTACCATAGTGCTTCGCGATTTATTGTATGTATCAAAGGCCTTTTCCAAGTCAATAAATAGCATATATACCCTCCCCCTCTTATCTGCTAAATATTTACTTATCAATGTTGATACAAAAATGTTTATGTGGAACAAAGAGTTCTACGTTGTGGCGCCAATTTGTAACTAAAATGTTTATGGGTGAGCAAATAGGTCGGCGAGCAATGAGGTTTCTCTCAGGGTATGCGTGGATGGGTGTCAGAAGGAGATTTTCACAACACTGGAATGCCCGTTTCCAACTTATTTATTTACTGCTTCTTCTTTTCAAACATCGAACTGAGGGTTACCAATCTCGGTTTAGAGTTACTGAATGCAAATTGTTTATTCCTCGATAAATTTTGATGACCCGACAAATATTCAAGACAGAACAAGTTGACCGCTCTAATAGGCTTCACGCCTCAGACTCCTCTCATCGGCCTGACACCGAAGACTCCTCTGCTCGGCCTGGCTTTCTAGCCGAGAACTAGCCACATCGGCTTCACGCCGAAGAGTGCTTTTCTCAACACAGCTGCGCGTGTGTGTATATCTTTCACTCTCAAAACTCCTTTTCAAATAAAGTCCCTTTTGTGGCTGTTTTGGTCGCCATTGTAAATGATCCAAAGAATTCCCTATTCATACACGTCAAGTGACAGTTCCTTTAGAAATCTTCTAAGGACACTGCTTCTTATATTGCTTTGTTATACACTTTCCCCCAACTCAACTGGCCTTGCCCTGGTCGTAACAAAGAACCAACATTCCTTTGACATCTATCATGATTCTTTGCTTCTGGCAAACCATAATTTCGGTATCAACGTGCTTATCACAAAGATATTATCCACTGTTCTCCTGTCTTGTCTAAAGCCTGCTTGGAAATCTGATAACTTGCTCTCGTCTTCTGCCCACTTTTGTACTCTCTCTGCCAAAACTCCAGTATATATCTTACCTAACACTGATAATAAGCTGTTTCCTCTATAATTTTCAGGATTATCTACCTCCCCTTTATTCATAAATATTGGCACAACCATTGCTTTTCTCCAACTACTTGGAACCTTACCACCTTCAAATACTTTATTTAGAATTCTCACTAGTAAACTTAATCTATTTTCGTTTCTACTCCATGCCTTCTAAAACTCCCCTGGAATCCCATCTATACCACATGCTTTATTCCTTTTTAATCTTTTTACTTGTTCCCTTAATTCCTCTATTCTTATCCTACTGTCTAATTGGATTTCTCCTATGTTATCCAATTCTCGAATACTTTGTCTCCCCTCTTTTATACCTAAAAGGCTTTCAAAGTACCTGCACCATGCTTCTGAACTTAATGTTGCTTTCCTAGTTCTACCCTCATATGTTCGTTCCACTAAGGACCAAATTGCTTTTGTATCATTCATTCTTACTGCTTCCCTCATTTTCTTACACATATTTTCCTCCCATTCTTTGTTTTCAGCTTCCATGAGGTGCCTGTACCCCTATCTTTCAATTATAAAATTTTCTTTTTCTCTTATGTCCCCTGTTTGTCTCCATTTCCTTAACTCCCTTATAACTCTCTGCTTTGCCTTGCTACACTCATCATACCAATCTCTTCTAATATCTGGTTTATCTATCACTCTCATTTTCGCCCCTGCCTGTTTCACTAACTCCTCTAATTTTATTACAGTTTCCTCAATTTTATTTTCTCTCAGCATTTCCTCTACGCCAACTACCCTTAACATATTTGACTGGTTTCCCAACTCCTCCATAAGTGTTTCTGCTTCCTCATCCCTCCATTTATATCTATGAATTTTTATTCCATTCTGCTCAGGGCCTGCCCTAAAAGGAAAATGGTTACTAGAACTAGCTATTCAAAGTATTAGCTCAAAATCTATACAGTATTCATCTAAGTCTGCTGAATATAGAATATAATCTGTTGTACTTTGACCATTTCTATTCATTAATTATTTTGTACTGTTTGTAAATGTAAATATTGAAATTCCTTTCTTGGAAGTGTTGAAAACAGTGTTATGATAAATTAAATTTAAAGGGTGTCATTAATCGACTCCCTTTAAATTTAATTTTAAGTAAATATTGAAATTTGACAATGTCTGAAACTTGTATACAGGTCTATAGACAATAAAGTATTATTATTATTATTATTATTATTATTATTATTATTATTATTATTATTATTATTATTATTATTATTAAAAAAAGTAAACTCCCCTAGACAGTAATTTCCGTTCTCCCCATTGCACATCATCAAATTATTTTCCTCGCAAAACTCTATTACTTTCTTACCTTCATTGTATATACATTTATCTTTCCTCCTTCTTTTCTCCCCCTCTTTTCTTAGTCCATTTAATACCCTTTCAGAATCTATTAACTGCAATTGATATTCCCCCACTCTTGCATTGAAATCACCCATTATAACAAATTCTTTTTGTAGGCCTCTGTTTAATATTTCTTCCATATTTTGTCTCATCTTCACAAATAACTGTGGGTCATAGAATTCTAAGGTATTTGGCGGGTTATACACTATTGCCACATATATACTTTCTCTCCCCCATACTCCACTCCACAAAACTGATTTTTCACCTAATTCATTCAATATTTTCACCTTAATTTTTAGTTTTTTTTTTTTTCACTAATAATCCTACACCTCCTGAATTTCTACCTTTATCTTTCTATTTAGTGCCACATTTCCCATAAAAATAAAAAATCACTTAAATCCACATTATTATCTCTTAACAACCAAGTTTCCACCACACCTATCACAACGAATGCACTTTCTAAACTCAATAAAAACACCACATATGAATGAAAGAACATTAAAATATATAAATGACTATAATGTAATAACAAAGAGAGTTATAGAAATTGCAAAAACAAATTACAATAGAGAAATAGTTGAAAGATCAGAAAATAAAACAAAAGCAATATGGAATATTGTAAACAGAATCCATAAGAATAATAACAGTAAACAAATTGAAAACATAAAAATAAAGCATAATGATAAAGTAATTGAAAGTCCAAAAGAGATTTGTAATATATTCAATAACCACTATTTAAACATAGTTAAAAAAGTCAAAACCATAAATACTTCTTCACAGGACAAAAACTTAATCACACAGAAAACACAGCTAAAGTCAATGACAATTTTTGAGATAACTAAAATTAAAAATTTAAAAAATGTAGCGGTTTGGATGAAATCTCAAATGAAATTGTCAAAGCTATAAAGCTGGAAATGGCAGAGGTATTGAGCCATATTATAAATGCCTCTCTGACACGGAATTTTTCCAGATACACTAAAAAAAGTTATTGTAAGACCAATATACAAACAGAAAGGTGGAAAGTTAGAAAAGGAAAATTACAGACTAATTACACTATGTGGTAGTTACTCGAAGATCATAGAAGGGGTATTTTTAGAACAATTACAGTCCTACATTAAAAAACAAAATTATAGCGGAGGAACAGTATGGATTTCAAAAACACAAATCCACAATACAAGCGATAGATAAAGTGAATAGCACAATAATAAATGCCTTAAATAAAAGAGAAATAGTTATTGCAGTGTTCATAGATCTAAGTAAAGCTTTTGAGTGCATTAACGTAGAACTACTAATAGAAAAACTAAACAGATATGAGGTACGAGGAATTGCACAAGATTGGGTTGAATCTGAAAAAGCGAATGCAATGGGTGGAAGTAAATTTTAAGAACACAAAGGGAGAAATTGAAAATATTAAGTCAGACTGGGGATATGTAACATCAGGTATACCTCAAGGTTCAAAATTGGGACCATTTTTACTTTTACTTTATATAAATGACCTTTTTGAGTTGATGAAGCATGGTGGTACTGTAATAGGATATAACTGTAATGATATAACCATAATAATAAATGAATCTACAGAAAGAGAAGTGGAAGATAAAGCAAAGGAAATCCTAAAAATAGTAAAACAGTATTTCTTAAACTTAGACCTAATAATAAATTTAAATAAGACATGCTGGATAAAGTTTCTCAAGAAGTGTTCAACAAATACAAAAATTACTGTTGATGGTGAAAGTATTCCAGAAACATGCCAAACAGAATTTTTGGGGGTAGTAATTGATAAACACCTAGGGTGGGAGCAACACATAGAACATATAATAAAAAACTAAATAAAGGTATATACATAATGAAACAAGTTAGATGAACTATGGATAATAAAACCTTAAAACAAGTGTATTATGCATTTATCTATTCACATATAAAATATGGGATATCTTTATGGGGTAATATAAATGCAAAAGAGGTGTTAAGAATTTTCAGATTACAAAAGAAAGCTATCCGAATAATTGAAAATGTTGAGAGAAGATCTAGCTGTAGGCAGATATTTAAGAAGCATAATATTTTAACTGTTCCATGCATATACATATATGAAAGCATTAAATATGTAATAGAAAGGAATACCTGTAAAAAGAACTGTAATGTACACTCATATAATGTAAGGAAAAAAAGCTGAGTATTTTAGGACCACACTAAGGGGAACACTAAACAACAGATCATTAGAAAGTATCGGAAAAGACATGTATAATAGATTGCCAGGTAAAATAAAGAATACTAAACTATGTAATATTAAGAATATAAAAAGGTATTTGTCAGACAAGCTTTTTATAGTGTGGAAGAGTACAAAGCAAAAAATGGAAAATAACCATTGTACATTTTAGTTTCTAAGCAGTGCATATAGTAGACTTTTGGGTATATTTTTATGTTTTCTTATTATGTAAAATGACGTATCCTGCGTATGAAATATAGGGGATGAATAAATTAAAATTGAAATTGAAAAATTGAAATTTAAATCAGCCAGATTTAGAATTTGAGAAATTTCTCCACTTTTCACCTTTCCCTACCAGCCTTCAACATTCCAGAATATAACCCGCGAAACCTTTCCCTATCTCTCAAACCTGAATTGCTGCACTTTGGCCTTACTCCTAGTTATCCTTTCCATCTTTTTTCTCTCCTCTTCATGGTCCATTACTTGCATAATACTGCCTCCATCCGTAGATACAATGCTGAGACCTGTTTCTCTCCACAAGTCTAAGCCTGTTATCGATGCAAGCACATCATGTCTCGCGTCCTCAGTCAGCTGTTTTTCCGGCCAAATTTGCTTGCTCGGTGATGTGCTGAATGATGTCTGCTTCCCACCTCCTTCCTTGTGTTGTGATGTATTGGGTGACGTAATCACTCCTGTTGCTCCTCCTCTGCTTCTCAAACTCGGTGATGTATACGGTTCCTCTCTCCTGGCCATGGATACTGCTTGCCTTTGCTCTTCTGTCCCTCGTCTGATATTTCGCTGATGTATATCCTGCTTCCTTCCATTTATCCACAAATCTAGACCTCTAACAAAAGCTTTTTCTCCTTTGGCCCTGGCATTCTTCATTTCTTGTAGTAACATGTTTCTGGTTTCCCTATCTTTTTTCCCATAATCTTGTTCAATGAATATTCTGGTACCTTTTAATTTTTTGGTATTTGATAAAATTGTCCATTTTATTTTCGTTGTAGCATACCTGACGATCAGTGGTCATGGATTACTACCTTTCCTCCCAACTCTAAATACATCGCTTATCTCCCATCCTCCTATTTTCCCATTTTATCCTTCAGAATCTCTTCAGTCGGGTCCCAAACACGTTTTTCTCTTGATTCTTCAACTCTGAAAAGTATCACATTCATTTTCCTTCTTCTATTTTCGATTTTTCGAAGAATGTAATTCTTTGCTTCCATTTCCCTGTTCACTTCATCTTCAAACCTTCCCCACATTTTTTGTAACTCTTCAAATTTTCCATCCATTTTGTCATCTTTTTTCTTTGTCATTCCTTTGATACTTGCATTTGTATTTGTTATATCCTCTGCAATTCCTTTCAACATGCTCATTATATTTTGTTCTGATTCTGGCCCCAGGTTTTGCTCAACTCCGCCGATCACTAGTGGTACTAAAATTATAAATACGAACCAGGCCATAGTCACCGATCGGTTTTTTGAATCTCCGGCTCCTGAGCTTATTCCGTACATGGTAAATAGCCCAGTTCTCGCTCTATACACTTCGATTTGTATTCCCATTCTTGCCTTCTCGCGAGCGCGCGTAAACACATCCGTCTCCTAGGACTTTCTGTTAGCAACTCCCCTTGATTAATATATGTCTTGTTTAAGTTGGACATATAGTTAAATTAAAACTTATAGATAATAACAAAAGAAGTAAACATAATAAACTTATAATTCCTTTCATGGAAGTGTTGAAAACAGTGTTGTAATTAATTACAATAATAAACTTAATGAATATAAGTGAATAACAATGACTGACAACACATCAAACATTTGTTAAATTTATAATATGCATCATAATTGCTTCAACATTTAAAAGATTGTGACAATGAAGCAAATTCTTTTCTCCAAGTTGTGCATTGAACATTTTTATAGCATATTTCAGTTACACTTTCATACTCGCTAAACAGCTTCTCAGTTTTAATAGTTTGTTATGCCTTAATGTTAAACAGTGCCAGTTGCTTTGGGAACACCAGCAGGAGCAGGAGCAGGAGCCAGACCCCAATCTGCACAAAAGCCGCCACCAGCTCCAGAAACCCCAAGGGTGGTACCTGCACCTCAGGTGCAGCATCCATCACAGCCACGTGGGCCGCCAGGTAATATATAAACCAATAAAGCTGTGAAATGCTGTGTCATTTGCTGTAAGCCTTTGTAACTTGGTAAGTAACTTAAATTTTATGTTCGCATGCCATGAAAAATATAAAACAGTATTCCATTGTGTAAGGACTATGATACAATGAAGCCTTTTTAATAAGTGAATTTCTCGTTCTCCTCTCAAAGGAGAATCATGGTATAGAACACTATGTAATGTGTTATACAATACAGAATATTGTGTAACTATATTGAATGGAATCAGTTAACTTCTCAGATCAAGTTGCATGACAAAAACCATGTGAATAAATGGGACCTTGTTATATTCTAATACCATTAAGATTCTACCAATCACTTGTGTGTTTCTTTCAGCAGCATTCATTATGTCCATTTTATAGATGCACATTTTTTCTCACATCCTTGAGTACGTTAGATTATGCAGTTAAAGAAACAAGAAAGTGCTTGTGACAAAGTATATCATGTACATGAGATTCAGTCAAAAATAGCAATAATATTACTACATAGGTACACTTAACTGCTTAACAACAGAACTTAGTGCTATTATGAACATAAAATGCCAATAGGAACTTGTTTATTTGTAAGGAGAGCCTCATTTGTTCATTTGTTCCATGTTGGACAATTAAAAGAGGAAACAAGTAAAAGTGTGATTGTGAAGACATGCAAATAAGTAACCAGAAATACACATGGCGGAATAAAATAGATTGTACAAGTTTGAGTCTTTTGGGGCTGAACTGTGAATGTGTGATTTAATAAATAATATAATTTTAACAATTCTATTAGGTGTGTTTGTGGTTATCCCCCTTCAGCTGACATACAGGAAATATTGCTTCAAAATTGTCAGTTGGAATGAGATGAATTTAAGTTCTGGCTTTCACCTGTTGGAAGACAGAAGCCTGATGAGTACTCCAGGGCCTTATTTGTGCAAATGGTCGATGGGACTGGCATAGTTGCATGGCGTGGTGTTGTAGATTCTTCTAGTCTATTTTCTCCAGTATATGTTGTATTATTGCTACAAACTGTTAACTCAAAAAAGCCAACAAAAATGACATTGGAGTGTACGTTCAGTAAACATGCAATTTGGTGGACAGTGTGCTTAGGGTCTGTAAGTAAAAATTGCTTATTCTTGTCATGACCCTTGTGATTTCCAAAGCATCAATTCAAATTGAACTCAATTCAAATTTCATGTATAAAATGTTCTATATAATATACTGAATGAGGATCTGAACAATAAAAATCTTCTGTGAAAGCACAAACCACATTGAAATGTAGGAACTCTGGTTCTGGATTTCCCAAAGTGGCAGCATAACTTAGCTGTTCAATCACAATACGAGGTGCGTTCAAGTTCCTATTTTTTTTTAATTTCAGAACTGGGACCAGATAGGAAATACACGCGGACTCATTGTGAATGCGTGATAGAGATGGCAGCACTGTACAGTGCATAGAACTCTAGTGGCAATGACAAGAGTTAGGACTGTTTTTGATTCAGTATAAACATTGAAAGAAGCGTAGAAACAGTGAAGCACAAGTTAAAAGTAAATCTAGAAGATATTGACACATTACTTCCACCTATCAGCCCATAATAAATTTCCAAAAAATTTTCCCAACACACAACATAGTTCTTCCTCCTCAAAATAGATTCAAGGTCCCCACAAAAATTCAATTACTACAAAAGAAAACCCAGGAATCTAGGAGATCAAATGTGAAACTTGCCCTAAGATTGATTTAGGAAAACAAAAAGAAATGTAAACATCAGAAGAAATGTAGACATCAGAACAAAAGAACACATAAAAAACGTTAAAAACGGTGAAATAGAAAAATCAGCAGTAGCTTTTTCATGTTTTAAATACCAGACATGACATTAATTTGGAGACAACTTTAATGAAACAAGTTTGTCATCGCATTGATCTTTCCATATGGGAAAAATTCTTCACTAACAAAAACCATCATAGAATTATGAACTTCGAAACTCCACCAAATACATCAAATACATTAGGCCATCTATCAACGATATGGAGAAAGAGGAAACCACTACAACCTACACTAGTCGAGAACCAGCTGATGATGGGAGCAACAGCTCTTGAAACATGTCCTGTGAAAAACAGTGTTATTGAAGCACTATATCAATATCTTCTCGATTTACTTTTATTTTAACTGTTTTTTATACTTAAAATAGCAACATTTTCATTGCGAGAACAGTGTGTAATCATTCGTTTTCTCCATTTTCGTGGTGTGACACCTATTGAAATTCATTGCCAGTTGAGTGAAGCATGTGGTGATGGTACCATGTACACACTAATGTGTGTTCCTGGGTGCGACAGCTCAGTGAAGGCAGAACATTGTTTAACAACAAACCAGCCCATCTGACGACATGATCCAGTGAATGGAGAGCGTTGTTTTGGAGGATCGCCAATTGAGCATTTTCAGATCTTCATGCAGGATTGTGTGCACAGTTCCCATGGAAATGCCAATTTTGGAGGCGATGTCTGCAACTGTCTGCCTAATTTGGAAAGTCAGGAATACATGTTTGTTTACATGCAACAGGAAAAAGAACACTGCATTATCCCAGAGTATTGCATCAGGTGCACATACATAAGTTACAGTTCCATACAGTGAGATTAAGGGGAAAAAATATATTCTTTGTGTCTTCAGAGGACATAAACTAGATGCAAATGTTACAAGAACAGCTCTAAAGGTGTCTCTACTAGCATAGGACTATCATGGCAGGTGTAAGGGTGCAGGTGTAAGGGTCTGTTAAGAGTGAGCATCTATCTGGTCCTCTTGCTTGTTTGTGCTGTTGCCAGTCTAAAGAATTTCTTTTGACTCTGTCTCAAAGCTTCCCTGTTGGTTTGGGGCCGTATGTAAGGTGCTTCCAGGTGGTAGTCGAGTTAAGTGAGTGCATCTAGAATGACAGTCAAAGAGTTAGGAAGGCCACACACAGGTCACATCAAGTCATGTGAGCAGCACAACAAAAAGGAGCAGAATGGTAAGCAATGGAAAAAACATGAATTGCCACACACCAGTCTGCATGATGTCATCAGCATCGTGCTGCTGATACAAGTGATAACACTGCATGCTCCATTTCTCTGTGTCATGCTTATATATATAAAAAAAAAAAAAAAACCTGTACTAATACAGTTTTGTTGGTGTGTTTTCTGAACATCATCACCTACAAGAGTGGCAGTTTATGTTCCAGCCTGAGTGAAGGACAAATCAACATTCAATTCATGCAGTCTGTTGAGAAATATCCCATAATACGTACTTATTTGCTACCAGGGCATTCAAATAAGAGTACACTTGCATAACTCCTTTGAGGGTGCAAGCATAAACTCAGGTTGAAGTGTTGTCTATACTGCTAAACATTTTTCCTGCACAATTTTGCTGATAGTTGTTTCTCCTCTTAAAACTGAAAGCTCAAGCATCTAAAGCTATTGCCAGTAGCTGGAATACCTAGAAATAAAAGTGAATACTATTACTGCTAAATAGTAAATAATAGTGATCAGTCATCCTCATCATCATCTTTAAGGCAAGTTCCTATTAGGGGTTCAGTAACAGAAACTTAAACGTACTATCTTGAGACTACTTTTCATTTTTGACACCATTTACAAAGTCAAGAAAGCAGGTGGAAAACCTGGAAAATCTGTAAAGAGGAGCAAGTCAATTGTAAGGCAACAACCATTTCTGTTCATGGCTGAAGAAAACAGTGAGGAAAACAGTGTATGAGGGTTGTCTGATAAATCTGGTAAATTTCTTTGAAGGTATGGAACTTTTTTGTTGCAACTTTCTGGGTGGCTTGAATATTCAAAAGATTGTATAGAAAATTTGAATGTGCTACAATATACAGTTCATTGTTGACAGCTATCTGAACTGGTCAATGTGATAGCTGCGAATGAAAGTGGAAAAAACAAATTTTTGTACTGTAATTAAACATTTTCATTTGAAGGGCTGGACTGCTGCACAAGTTAAAACTAAATTGGATGAAGTTCACGTGGACTCTGTACTAACATTGAAGACCATTTACTTTTGAATCAATGAATTTAAACGTGGTCGTAGAAGCACTGAAGATGAATCGCACTCAGGTCGCCCAATTGAGGTCACCATACAGAACATTATTGAAAAAAATCCATGATTTGGTTATGCAAGACTGCCGAATCAAAATTTGAGAGATTGCTGAGGCTGTAGGCATCTCATCTGAGTGCACAATATCCTGCATGAAAAATTGACAATGAAAATGGTGGCAAAATGGGTGCTGTGATTGCTCACAGTCAATCAAAAGAGCATCCAGAAGAACACTTCTACCGAGTATCTGGCAATGTTTAATTGCAATCTGCAAGATCTTTTGCGCCAATTTTTGACCGTGGATGAAACTTTGATTAATCATTACGCACCAGAGTCAAAACAGCAGACAAAACAATGGACAAAGGCTGGTGAAAGTACACAAAAAATTGCAAGGACCATTGCTTTTTATAAGGCCAAAAAAACATTTGAAACAAATTCAGATAATTAAATCTTTAAGGAAAAAGGATGTAATCTTCTCAAGGGCTGATAAAGGGAACAAAATAGTAATCTTAGATACAGCTACATACAAAGAAAAAATGTTAGAGTTACTACAACAAAAAGAACTCCAGGAAATAGATTCTAATCCACTCAACCGATGCATAATAGATGTACAAAAAACCATCATTAATAGTAAAATTTTAACAACTACAGAACAAAAAACTATCATACCGGACAACCCTACCCTTGCAAGACTATATGGTTTGCCTAAAATACACAAACCCAACATACCCATGAGACCCATTGTAAATAATATAAACACTCCTACTTACCTTCTGGCAAAATGGTTATCCAAAAAATTTCAGTCCTTTCCACAATTCCATACTCTGAGTATAAAAAACTCTTTAGACCTGGTAGAAAAAATTCAAAATCTTAAACTAAAACCTCATGACACTTTAGTATCCTTTGATGTCGCTCCCTCTTCCGTAGCATTCCATTAGACAAACTTTTGATTCAACTGAAAAAATGGCTAAATTCTATAAACCTGGATGCCAATGCAATAGAAGAATATTTGGCAATACTGAATTATGTATACATCAAAATTATTTTGTCTTCGATGGAAAATATTATAAACAAATTTCAGGACTAGCTATGGGAAGCCCGCTATCACCATTTTTGGCCAATCTATACATGAGCTTTTTCGAAACACATATAACTAAAGCCTTCCCTCATATATTATTTGAAGCAAAAGGTTAGAAACAGTGATGTATATAACAATTGAAG
>CM060952.1:74895554-74958054 GCA_030765055.1 Mantis religiosa
TTCTTTAGTTCTGATGTTAATATTTCTTTTTGTTTTTCCTATATAAATTACACAAAAAACATTGAAAACTATATCGCGGACATTGAAATAGCGATATATAATTTGCCCGATAACAAAAAAATCTACGATCAGAACACAGTGCTTAGAAACTCTAGATCATATTCAAAATGCAAATTCAAAAAGATATTCATATAAAAAATTAATCAAAAATTTAAATGAAAAACCGGTAGTGTACACAAAAGCAGACAAGGGTAACAAAATAGTAATATTGGATGAAGAAAGACTATCGCAAAAAAATGGACAACCTTTTAAACGGAAAAGAATTTGTTAAACTAGAAAACAATCCATTAAAGAAAGCATGCAAATCTGTGGAATTAGCAATTAAAAACAGTAAAATCATGACTAAAAGAGATAAATTGTACAATAAAATAGACAGTCCAAAAACACCATACATATATGGTTTACCCAAAATACATAAACCTGAAATTACCCTCAGACCAATAATTAATAACATTGATGCACCCACTTACCAACTATCAAAATGGCTGGTTCAAATCTTCAGATCCTTCACAAAATTTGAAAATTTAAGTATCAAAAAATCGTTTGAATTGTTAAATCTCCTGAAGGACACAAAGATCAACTCTACAGATGCTTTAGTTTCCTTTGACATTTCTTTATATCCAAGTATACCTACCAATGAGCTTATTCCACTTCTCAAATAATGGCTGGAATCAATACAAATAACACCTGAAGAAATAGAAGAACTTTCACAACTTACAGAAATTTGTATCAATCAAAATTTTTTCAGCTTTAATGGACAGATCTATAAACAAAAAACGGGCCTAGCTATGGGCAACCCATTGTCTCCCTTCTTGGCAGATTTATTCATGAGTGCTTTTGAAACACATATCACAAAAGCTTTTCCAAATTATTTCAAAGTGTGGTATCGCTATGTTGACGACATTTTTGCAATAGTACCTAAAAAACTCATACAAGATGGTCTTAGACTTTTAAATATACAAAATCCAGCTATAAAATTTACATTGGAAACAGAAGAGGATGGTGTGCTCCCCTTTTTGGACATCTAGATCAAAAAAATGAACAACAAACTCACTTTTGGTATTTACAGGAAACCGACACACACAGATAATTACATTAAGAACAACAGTTTCTACCCAAAACAACACAAACATGCCATTTTCAACAGTTTAATCTTTCGGATGATCAACTTTCCACTAAACAGAGAAGATTATCAAGAAGAATACCTACACATAAAAAAAGTAGCTATATCCAACGGTTTCAACCCAAATTTAGTAGACAAAACAGTTAACAGACTCAACAAAGCTAAGAAAATAAAAGAAACCACCACCCTAGAACCTACAGGAGAAAAAGAGAAAAAACTTTTTAAAAAATTCACCTTCCACCCATCAGCCTATAACAAATTCCAAAAAATCTTCTCAAAACACAACATAACTCTTGCACCTCAAAATAAGTTTAATATCAGAAATTTGTTAAAAGGCCCTCCCAAAAATTCAATCACTACCAAAGAAAAACCAGGAATCTATGAGATCAAATGTGAAACTTGCCCTAAAATTTATATAGGAAAAACAAAAAGAAATATTAACATCAGAACTAAAGAACATATAAGAAACATTAAAAATGGTGAAACAGAAAAATCAGCAGTGGCTTTTCATTTTTTGAATACTAGACATGACATCAATTTGGAAAAATCTCTAATAAAATACGTTAATCACCCCATAGACCTTTCCGTATGGGAAAAAATCTTCATCAACAAAAATCGTCATAGAGTCATGAATTTTGAAACTCCACCACCAGACATCTTTGACAAGTACATCACGCCATCTATTGACAATACGGAGAAAGAAGAAACCACTACAACTTACACTAATCGAGTATCAGCTGAGGATAGGAGCAAGAGCTCTTGAAACATGTCCTGTGAATAAACAGTGTGAGTGAAGCAATGTGTCAATATATTCTCGATTCACTTTTGTACTAATTTGTGCTTCACTGTCCCTACGCTTCTTTCAAGTTTATACTTTGATCAAATTGTTGTTTAGCTTATAAGTTTTTAGTTTCTTGATTAATATTTTGCTAATTTTCCAGAAATTATAGGTGACTACTGATATGTCTGTTTATATATGGTTTTCTGAAATGATGTTCTTGCCTCACTTTTAAGCTTCTCTTTGTTTTTCCTATTTAAGTCTAGTCTAGTCCAGTCTGACATATTCCTGTTTTTGATTTGTTTCAGGTTTGCCCAATTGTTTAACTAAGTTTCTCAAAGATAATCTTATTTTGAGGTGCCAAAACTATTTTTTTTTTTTTTTTAATTTGTGCATAGCTATCAGATGGTAAAACTTTTTATACTCATTTTCTACTTTTTTGAGCATTGTTATTTCTTTCAAATGTTTGAATGACCAATCCAAACTTCTAAAAAAATATTTAAATTGGCTCTACTATGATAAATTCTTCCTGCATTGATTTTTCTTGTTTGTATATTCGTAACCAAGTTCATGTATGTCCAGCAGCATTTTTGAGAAGAATAATTGACACAATGTAGACTGGAATTAGGAATCATAAGTTAGCATTAATAAAGAGAAATAAATATATATTTCATATTCATCCAATTCTACACATACACTATGTGCATATATTACTGCTAAATCTGCCTAATCTTCCAAAATCTAATCTTAAAGCATTTATTGATGTCTTTTACTTTGTGAAGCTACTATCAAAAGTAAGCAGAACGATTATACAATATTGAAACACTCCATTAATATATCTTCCATTATATGATCTTATGTTTTTTGAATTTCAAACTTCATTTATAATTTAGAGCATTATTCTTTAAAATCTTGCCAGGAGCTGAAGTGTCCATGTCAGACTTACTGGCAACTAAATTGTTTTTATTTTTGGATGGTTTTAAACTTCCTGAATGATTTTGCTTGTTTTTATTTAGGACAAAACACACTTTTGTGCATGGATGCATAACAACCACTTTTTTATATGCCAATTGAAGATGTAATGATCCCAGTTATAAACTTTGATGCCAGTGAGAGTATTAATACAGAGAAATGGCTAAATTTACAAGAAACTTAATACTACAGTCAGTGAGATTGAATACAAGATGAGCATGCCCAAGGCTAGTAGACAGAGGCAGTGTTGCAAAATTAGTATATGCAACAGATCATAAAGAAAAGCAGTTGTTGAAAAATTTATACTTTTGAATGAATATGTAATTTGCAATAAATCCCAAGATGTGATAATTTATTTGGATATTCTGTATATTTTAATATTATACTCAGGATCTTAGTGCAAATAGACGTTGGGACAATAGGCCGTTAATGTTACAAAGGGAGTCTTTATTATGGTGGTTTACTATATTTCCAAAGTACCTTGTATAAAAAAGGGAAAGAGTAAATTGGCTATTGCTAAATCTTTCTTTTAGGAACAAACTTTGTTCCTTATAAATATTTCTGGAATGCAGCTATTTTATCAAAATATATTATCCAGTTTATCATTAGGTATCCTGGGGAACAGCCAGGGCAAGTTTATAATGTCCTCTAGTTATTCTCAGAATAAGCTTTACTGATTGATGCAATCTCATGCCTTCTTTTGGATAGTGACCCTATTGGATAGTCTGTGATGTATGAATTTTACAGCATATGTGAAGTACAGGGAAAACAAATGAACTATGAAATGACTAGTTTTTGCACTGTGCACGTGGACATATGATTGTGACACTGCAATCAAGTGTCATGCTATTGACATTGCTTTACTCTGCCCTAAAGTATTGAGGTGACAGTGATAGTTGTAGTTCAGTTGGTATGAATTCTTTATTATTTTATCCTTCATTTACCAACAAACCAGATTACAGCTTACCATGTGCTTTCTACTGTGTAGCATATATTTATTTATTTGTGTTTGTTAAATCCGTTAGCTCAAGTGAAAATACAATTTGTAGAAAGATCTCCAGGTAGGAAAGTTTGAGGTCAATCTATACCTTTATAATAAGTTTTAGGCCAAAGAAGCATTAAGATTACTTTGAACATTGTTTGGAGACACCCTGCCCCCCCCTCCAAATTATTTGGGCTTCTTTCATAAAAGCAGATATTTCTTATGGTTCTGTGCAAAGGGCTACTACATTTTTGAAGTTACAGCTATGTAAAATAATTGTAGCACTTGGAATTCAGTCAGGTGATCCTGTAAATAGGCATATATTTTGTGAGTGCTGTCTCAGTAGAGCATACAATGACGAAATATTTAATATATTTCGTGGATAAAACTTGATTCCACCATTACAGATAAATGTGTGCACACAAAATTGTTATTGGAGCTCTGGAAAACCTAATATTGTTCATGAAGGGCTCTCCATAAGGACAAAAATTGGTGCATGGTATGCCATGAGTGGTGAATGAGTTGTAGAGCAAAAAAATTATTTTTAGTCAACACTTAATCCTCATACATACATGGATACAATATTGCCTCCTTTTTTACAGAATTGACGGGAGACGTGATTTTGTCTTCTTTCAACAAGACTCTGCTACAACTCATAGACAGTAACTACAAATATAACAATTTGTAACTTAAAACTTCACTTATCTTATAAGAAATGATAATATTGTTCTTATAAATTGTGCGGGATTGCGATTTCATGTAAAACTTTGTGGCAGTACTATCTCTCTGCCTCACTGCTGCACGTACCTGGATCGACGTTGGGACTCCTTCCTCGGTCTCCACGTCGTCGTCGGCTGCTTCTCCTACATGGACTCTTTTTGGGTTCTCAGGGTGTTAAGGTTGAGACAACACAAACCAACGATAATCTCTGAACTGTTTTAATTTGTCCTTGCACTTGTGGAACCCGGCACTCTTCAATAACTGCACTTTCGGCGGACTTTTTATAATACATTTTACTGGACGTGACACGTCGTCTGACACACCAGACGGATGTATACAAATATACTTGACTGCAATGAGCAAAGAATGAAGACAACTGAGGACTGAATAGGGGTTGCTACCCTCTTATATATATACACAGCACGGCGCCACAAGGAAAAACTAAGGGTATATTGACCTGTATAACGGTACAGTAAAATAGCTAGCATTCCTTCTATTGTCTAACATCCGCCCTTCATAGACTGTCGTCCAGGAGTTCAGTTTTTCTCACGTATATCTGCCCAGGTTTGTTACAATATTTTGCATCAAAGTCTACAATTCTACTTTCATTAACATAGCTAGTTACAGTTCTTAAATTTATGAATAATTATGAAACATATTACATAAGTAAATGAATAATTGATCCGAGGACCAAAGTTCCTGTTTTAACTTTTACGAATCTTAAGCTGGAAACAACAAAGCTGTCACCGTCATTACAGACACTGTATGTTAATACAGTGTCATATTACATATTCATAGACAGTATTTCAATAAGAACAATTGAAAGTGTGTTTGAGGACAGAATTACTAGCAGACATGAATCCTGATCACTCAAACTAACTCCCTTTGATTTTTATCTTGGTTAAATTAAAATGAAGTGCATTAAGACTAACCCACACACCCAGGAATATTAAAATATCTAATTGAAAAAAATATTTGTAGTCAGTTTTTAACGCCTTGTCACTTATATTTTTATATTATTGGGGGAATCTGCCAGGAAATTGCCAGCATTTCGTAATGGGAACTAGGACAAGTGGTGGATAGTTTTCTAAAGAAGTGCCAGAAATATCTGGACAACAACAATTGTCAATTTCAGCACTTTTCTTTTATAAAGTTGGTAACTAAAGCCTTTAAAAGTAGTTTTAAAAACGTCGTGTGGCTGTATCCATGCCACTGTATGATAGGCACAGATGGCAGTGAGCATCAATAATGGAAAAACACAGTACAGCCAGTTTTTACTTCATTGGCTCTCCCGGTATAAAATAGATATGACAATATACAAACTGAGCAATTTAGTTAATTAATTAGGCGATTGTGGCAGTACATCACTTATTTAATAAGAAAAACATTTCAGGAGCTAATTATCCTATCCTCTGTTCCTAGTTGACTGCCTGTGTTATTTATTATGGTAGTTGACATTGTAACTGATAGTGATAGGATCAACCCTCTGCTTAAGGATGTTGCTTGGCAGGATATCAAAATTGAAAATGCATTTTCCATTTTACCAATATTTTTTTAGTATTATTGGATTTCTGTTTATAGGAGTTGCTCTTTTCAGGGTACTGCAGATTTGTCTTCCTGTTTTTGCTGTATGTTCCTTATGTGTTATTTTGTTTTTCTTTTATTTTTCTTTTATTGTTTTGCAATCACTGCAGCTAACCTATCATTTTCCCCCTCTGGAATATCATATTTTAATTTAGAATTTAATATGTTTTTGATGGAGTAACTTTCTTTTTGGGACCAAAATTATCTTATATTGCATGAAAATTTTTTGAAATTTGTAGAATGTTGTTGGGGATATACAAAATTTTAAATGTTATTTGCTTTTTCATTAAGATCAAGCCTGCTGGTTTCTTTTACTCTTTTTCTGCTTTTGGATCTGTTTACCTTATTATGTAATTTTCCTGGTGGAATCCATTTTGTGTAGCTATCTTATGTTGTTTAGCTCAGTCATATTTGTTGTTGTTCATTGGGACATTAGGTACAGTTTCATTTAAAGAAGCTAAGATTCCTGATAGTTCACTCTAAGTGAAGTGAGAGACCCACATATTACAGTACATGTAAACTGTTTAGCAGCATGCAGAATAGCAAATACCTCACATAGATTTAGTATTTAGTAAGTCCAATATGTTCATTGCTAGAATTCTAAATTAGACAGATGACCACTTAATAGCAGTAAAGTGAAAGATCCAGGCTTCAAATCCTGGCTATGACAATGAATTTTTCAGTTCTGATTTTACCTTTCACATGCTTTGTGTATATTAGAACAATTGAGGCACTGACATGGGGAAGGTTGTAACTGCCAAATGTGAATTACGTGAATTTTTAGGATTTTCATTGAGAAAGACATGGACTAATCTATGCCAGACTTTAAAAATTTCATATGTAACATGACATGGGTGTATTATGACTTCCATTTAAACCAATTTCTGTATTACTATTGGTGAAAAAGTGCTCATAAATTTGTTTTTTGGCAGTTACTACTATTCCTATGTCAACACCTCAATTACTAAATCCTTTCATGGAAGTGTTGAAAACAGTGTTGTTGTATAAATTAAATTAATTAGGAGTCGATTAATGACACAAAACAACACTCACTTTTAATATATCGAGATTCAACTGTATTGGAACACCACAGTGAAGCGAAAAATTATTAAATTTTAGATGAGTCGCATTTTTTAACACATCTGCTTCACTTTCGTACCTATTTTGAGGACATGTTTCGCAAATCTTCGCTTGCATCTACGGCTCTTGTGCGACTCCAAGAGCCGTAGATGCAAGCGAAGATTTGCGAAACATGTCCTCAAAATAGGTACGAAAGTGAAGCAGATGTGTTAAAAAATGCGACTCATCTAAAATTTAATAATACTCACTTTTAAATTTTCCTGGAACCAGTTTCTGAGGCCTTCCCTCTATCTTCAGCCGGACATCGACTTGTTCTCATTGGTGTAGCTGGCAATATTTTGTCATCGGTCTCCTCTGGTGGCGGTTTGAGGAACTTGCTGAACAAATCTTTCTGGGGGATGTCGAAATTGAATACTTTGTTCCTATTTTTTGAAATAAAGATTTGTTCCCATGTGGACAGTTCTTCTTTTCCTGTTGTATGTTTTAGTAATTTTGGTTCTGGATTTATGTTGTGTTTTTTTTTCCCAAAAATGCGTGGCAACTGCTGATTTTTCTAATTGTTTGTATTTTATGTTCCTAAAGTGTTCCTTTGCTCTTGTTTCTAAATTTCTTTTGGTTTTTCCAATATAAATTTGACTACAGTCACAGCATTCAATTTGATATATACAAGATTTTTTGTTAGATGGAATGGCATCTTTGATGTTTAAGCAAATTAGGTTTTTTAAGGAGTAATGGTTCACTGGAGCTAGTTGAATGTTTTGTTTTTTGAAGACTTTTTTGAATTTATCAAAGGCCCATGGATGGTAAGTGAATTTTTTGAAGATCATTTTAGTTTCTGTAGCTGAGAGGGTTGTGGTTTCCTTTAGTAGTTTCTTCTTTTTTGCTAAGTTCACTTTTTTGTCTACTAGTGATTTGGGAAAGTCATTTTTCTGTGCTATTTCAATAATTTTGTTGTATTCTATTTTGTATTCTTTATTTTCTATTCTTTAGCTTCCTTTATGGAGTGACTATTAATGCAAATCTGCAGTTCATTAGATACTTTACTAGGACTAAAGTTAATAAAAGTCTTATCTATATTTAAATATTTCGTACCAGCCATTCATGTAGAATTATATTTTTGTGATTTATGTCCTTTTCTATGGTACAGAGATTATGATTCCTATGTATTATATTAGTATCATCTGCAAACAGAGTTACTTATGTTTCTTTGAGATTTGATGGCAGGTCATTTACATATATTAGGAACAGAATGGGCCCCAGAATTGACCCTTGTGGAACTCCATCTTTTGGAGGTGCTGAAGTAGAATGCTTATCATTTACTTCGACATACTGCTTCCTTTGACTGATATGACTCAAACCAAGCATTGGCTATACCTCTAATGCCGACTTTATCTAATTTGTCCAGGAACATCTGTATCAAATGCCTTTTGACAGGTCTAGAAAGATACCAATAGCTTGCTGATTGTGATCGGTTGCTTCCAGGACATCATTTACAAACGAGTGTAATGCATTCATAGTGGACTTAACCCTTTTGGAAACGAAACTGAGAAGGGGTGAATATTTCATATTTTTCAAGAAAAGATACCATTCTATTGTGCATTACTCGTTCGAGTATCTTTGAAAATACAAACAAGAGTGAGATAGGTCTATAATTTTCAAGATTATTTCTGTCTCCTTTTTTAAAGATGGGAATTACTTTAGCGGTTTTGAATATCTGAGGAAAAATTCTAGAGCTTAATGAAACATTACATATATCTGCTAAAGGCTCAGCAATGTATTCTACACAAGCTTTAATTACCAAATCTGGAATACCATCTGAGCCACATGAATGTTTGTTTTTTAGATTTTTCACAACATCAGTAATTTTATTTTCCGTTACCGGGCTCAGATAAATTGACTATGTTTTTACCTACATATGTGAGGGTTGTGAGGAATTTAAATTTCCAACCATGTTTGAAAAATGGCTCATAAAAACATTGGCGACATCGGTTGGTTTCTGGACACCAGTGAGCGTGATTCTCTCACTATTAGATTTAGTTCTCCTTGTTTCTTTCTTTACTATTTGCCACAGGGCTTTACTTTTATTAGGTGCATTTAAAATAAACCTACTATTATGCTGCTTTTTGGCTTCATACTCTCCTAAGTGTTGATATATAAATTTTGTAGTATTGTTTAAAATTCTTGTTAGTTTAGATTTTGTTTATTTGGCTAAGCAGTCTTTTTTTTCTACAGGATGTTAGGATCCCTTTTGTGAGCCAACCAGATATTTTAGTTTTGCACTTTTTCACCCTTTTCATTGGAAAGGCATCGTTGAAGCAATGTTTAAATGTTGTTAGGAAAAGATCATATTTTCTATCAACACAACTTGAACTTAGTACGTTATCCCAGTTTTCTTTAGCTAGCAGGAAATTTAAATAGTTTAGATTTTCTGTACTATAAGTTCTCTTATATGATATTGGTTCTGATGACTTAGATTCTAGACTGATTTGCATGTGCAATAACACCGTGTTATGGTCTGAAATGCCGGTGTCAATATTGTCACATTTGTAAGTGGTCAGACTTTTTCCAATTATAATTTGATCAAGACATGTCTTAGAGGTAGCTGTTATGTGAGTAGGACTTTTAATTATAGTTTTCAAATTATGTGTCTGAATAATGGATAAAATTTCTGCCACATACTTGCCTTGTGATAGAAAATTTAAGTTGAAATCCCCACATACTATTAATATATTTGACTTATTTTTCAGAGTAGCAAGTAGTGTCTCAAATTTTCCTAGAAATGTTTTTATGCAACCATCTGGAGCTCTGTATATGCAGGCAAGTGTTACTTTACTTTTCTTACCATTTGTTTCGATGACAGCATGTTCAAAACATTTTTCCTCATTAAGGTAATCTGTTTTGTTTATTGTTTTAAATGATATGCCATCTTTGACTAGTATGGCAGCTCCCCCATTTTTAAATACCTTCCTACAATATACATTTCCAATTCCAAAACCTCTTAACTTTGTACAATGAAACTTCGTGTTCATGCATCCAGTGCTCAGTTAGGCATAAAAAGTAAACTTGATTGAACTACGAGGCCAGTAATACAACTAATTCATCTATTTTATTTTCAAGACATTGCATGTTTAAGTGTAGGAGGATTAATTTTTGTTGCATACTATGTACCATACCTGAAGTTGCAATAGCACCACTCACCTTAGCTGGAGGACATTCTTGTAACTTGATTTCAAGCTTCAGTTCACCATCTAGACACATTGATCGTTTTCCTGTTTCTTGCATATTTGAATTACTTTACTAATGATTTTCCCTAGGTAATATGACCCTTTACGGTTTACATCCTTTCTTAGACACGATACATCTAAGTACTTGGCCCAAATGACCTTGTTGTCGACGGGCCCTAAAACATCACACTCACTCACTCACTCACTCTAAGTACTTGTTAACGTCACAAAATATGGCTCCTAGAGCATTACATGCCCATCGAATATTTGAGTTCATATCTTGTATAAGCACAAGTGTGTCGTGTGAATGCATCACATAGTGTCAGGGAACGCTCTATAATAGATGTTTGACATTGTGTTCGCAATGCAAATGTTTGAGATATCACCTTATTCCAACTACTTCTCTGTGGAACAAATGACGACTTCAGTTGCATTTTCTACGGCACGATAGATGGCAAAACAAGTTTTATTTGCTCTTTTTGTGAGTAAAGAAACAAAAATATAGCTTTAAAAACTTAAAATGATGTTTGTTATGTATTAGATGATTAGAAAAATGTTATACAAAGCAGAATAAACTTGTTATGCTGTTCACCACTACAACTGCTCCAGGGTACCTCTTCTTTGCTGCTCTCACAGTGTCGTATACTTCTCCCATTACTTCTTCTGCAGAATTATTCCTCCAGATGTCATTAGTACCAACATGAAGTACCACAATGTTCAGTTTGTGGGCCTCTGCTGTACTGAGTTGATCAATTTTATCCTTAAGCTGCGAGGAATTGATGCCTCTGTACACTTCCACCAATGCATCTTCCACTACCACATGTTTTAATATTGAGTCACCCATCACAAGTATATCATTTTCTGCCTTATTCACCACTAGATAGCCATTTTTTTTTTCCTTTTTTCTTCTTTGAGATCACTATTTTCGCCTTCTTGTAGATGGTTATTTGTCGCAGACTTGTCCGGAACAGTGTTCTTTGACCATTTATATTTGGTGTGTTGCAGATGCCTAGGTCTTCTAACAGAGGCTGGAATACTAGCCAAAGGGTTGTAATCGCCACCATTGGATTCTCCTAACATTTTGTATTTGTTGGGCGTTTCTACTTGCGAGAGCGTTGCGGTTATTTGCTTTGATTTTACACATTTTCTCGAAAGAGTCGCCGCAGAGGATTGAGTTTCCTTCAGGCTCCAAAGTTCCTTTTTAAGGCATTCATTTGCTGCCTCTAGTTTTGTATTTGGTTCCGTCAATCGTATATCGTTATGTAAAAGCGAAATCATTTTGTCTTTGGTACTTAGCTCATTTCTATATCTCTCATCGTTTAGTTCCACTGTACCAATATTCATACTGCTTAGGTGATCTGAAAGAATTAAGTTAATTAGGAGTCGATTAATAACACAAAACAACACTCACTTTTAAATTTTCCCGGAACCGGTTTCTGAGGTCTTCCCTCTATCTTCAGCCGGACATCGACTAGTTCTCATTGGTGTAGCTGGCAATATTTTGTCTTCGGTCTCCTCTGGTGGCGGTTCGAGGAACTTGCTGAACAAATCTTTCTGGGGGATGTCGAAATTGAATACTTTGTTCCTATTTTTTGAAATAAAGATTTGTTCCCATGTGGACAGTTCTTCTTTTCCTGTTGTATGTTTTAGTAATTTTGGTTCTGGATTTATGTTGAAACATAAATCCAGAACCAAAATTACTAAAACATACAACAGGAAAAGAAGAACTGTCCACATGGGAACAAATCTTTATTTCAAAAAAATAGGAACAAAGTATTCAATTTCGACATCCCCCAGAAAGATTTGTTCAGCAAGTTCCTCGAACCGCCACCAGAGGAGACCGAAGACAAAATATTGCCAGCTACACCAATGAGAACTAGTCGATGTCCGGCTGAAGATAGAGGGAAGACCTCAGAAACCGGTTCCGGGAAAATTTAAAAGTGAGTGTTGTTTTGTGTTATTAATCGACTCCTAATTAACTTAATTTATACAACAACACTGTTTTCAACACTTCCATAAAAGGATCTGAAAGAAGTTTATTTTCCTCAGCTTTTTTTCAGCTAGCTACTGAACGTTCCTCATGTCGTTTTGGAGTAGTTGCATCACATTCTGAAGCGACACCACGCATTCCCTCCATTTATTACAGCATGCGACAGCCATTGTTTCTGCGATGCTTATATAATCACCCTTTGCGGCTATTTCTGAGTGATATTTCTTTCACCTTTATTTATGCCACTAAATCTCGGCTTGAAGCACTGTATTTTGCTTGTTTTCGCACTAGGTTGCAAATATTACTTTAATAAAGCACAGAAAACAGATACGACAAATGCCCATTTTTTCTCTCGTCCACCATCTTAGATCCGGGAAAATTTAAAAGTGAGTGTTGTTTTGTGTTATTAATCGACTCCCAATTAACTTAATTTATACAACAACACTGTTTTCAACACTTCCATGAAAGGATTTAGCAAGTGGATAGTTTTTTCTTTTTTCTTTTTTCACAAAATATTTCCCACATTTTTTTAATATTATGTCTGTGGGTTCGTGAAATTAAAAGTCCAGGTTACAGATATTCATAATTGCTCCTTATTTCCATAGAGAGACACTTGTACAACTCTGATATCAGCAGAATGACCTAACACACATATGCAGGAGTATTCTGCAAACATTTCGCACAGTATCTAACACTAGACGAAACTTCAAACCATTATGACGGAGAACTAAAAGCCATAAAAGCAACACTGCAGAACATCCTATACAGACCGTACATAAAGCAACATAGTTATCTTAACAGATTCAAAATCGGCCATAGATGGGATTGTAAGTTATGAAAACAAAACAAGAATCAAAGAAATAAGTTTAATTAAAGCTCAAAGTATAAACTTGAAAGAAGCGTAGGGACAGTGAAGCATAAACTAGTACAAAATTAAATCGAGAATATATTGACACATTGCTTCACTCACACTGTTTATTCACAGGACATGTTTCAAGAGCTCTTGCTCCTATCCTCAGCTGATACTCGACTAGTGCAAGTTGTAGTGGTTTCTTCTTTCTCCGTATTGTCAATAGATGGCGTGATGTACTTGTCAAAGATGTCCGGTGGTGGAGTTTCGAAATTCATGACTCTATGACGATTTTTGTTAATGAAGATTTTTTCCCATACGGAAAGGTCTATGGGGTGATTAACATATTTTATTAGAGATGTTTCCAAATTGATGTCATGTCTAGTATTCAAAAAATGAAAAGCCACTGCTGATTTTTCTGTTTCACCATTTTTAATGTTTCTCATATGTTCTTTAGTTCTGATGTTAATATTTTTTTTTTTTTTTTTTTTTTTTTTTTTTCCATATAAATTTTAGGGCAAGTTTCACATTTGATCTCATAGATTCCTGGTTTTTCTTTGGTAGTGATTGAATTTTTGGGAGGGCCTTTTAACAAATTTCTGATATTAAACCTGTTTTGAGGTGCAAGAGTTATGTTGTGTTTTGAGAAGATTTTTTGGAATTTGTTATAGGCTGATGGGTGGAAGGTGAATTTTTTAAAAAGTTTTTTCTCTTTTTCTCCTGTAGGTTCTAGGGTGGTGGTTTCTTTTATTTTCTTAGCTTTGTTGAGTCTGTTAACAGTTTTGTCTATTAAATTTGGGTTGAAACCGTTGGATATAGCTACTTATTTATGTGTAGGTATTCTTCTTGATAATCTTCTCTGTTTAGTGGAAAGTTGATCATCCGAAAGATTAAACTGTTGAAAATGGCATGTTTGTGTTGTTTTGGGTTGAAACTGTTGTTCTTAATGTAATTATCTGTGTGTGTCGGTTTCCTGTAAATACCAAAAGTGAGTTTGTTGTTCATTTTTTTGATCTTGATGTCCAAAAAGGGGAGCACACCATCCTCTTCTGTTTCCAATGTAAATTTTATAGCTGGATTTTGTATATTCAAAAGTCTAAGACCATCTTGTATGAGTTTTTTAGGTACTATTGCAAAAATGTCGTCAACATAGCGATACCACACTTTGAAATAATTTGGAAAAGCTTTTGTGATATGTGTTTCAAAAGCACTCATGAATAAATCTGCCAAGAAGGGAGACAATGGGTTGCCCATAGCTAGGCCCGTTTTTTGTTTATAGATCTGTCCATTAAAGCTGAAAAAATTTTGATTGATACAAGTTTCTGTAAGTTGTGAAAGTTCTTCTATTTCTTCAGGTGTTATTTGTATTGATTCCAGCCATTTTTTGAGAAGTGGAATAAGCTCATTGGTCGGTATACTTGGATATAAAGAAATGACGTCAAAGGAAACTAAAGCATCTGTAGAGTTGATCTTTGTGTCCTTCAGGAGATTTAACAATTCAAACGAGTTTTTGATACTTAAATTTTCAAATTTTGTGAAGGATCTGAAGATTTGAACCAGCCATTTTGATAGTTGGTAAGTGGGTGCATCAATGTTATTAATTATTGGTCTGAGGGTAATTTCAGGTTTATGTATTTTGGGTAAACCATATATGTATGGTGTTTTTGGACTGTCTATTTTATTGTTCAATTTATCTCTTTTAGTCATGATTTTACTGTTTTTAATGGCTAATTCCACAGATTTGCATGCTTTCTTTAATGGATTGTTTTCTAGTTTAACAAATGCTTTTCCGTTTAAAAGGTTGTCCATTTTTTTGCGATAGTCTTCTTCGTCCAATATTACTATTTTGTTACCCTTGTCTGCTTTTGTGTAGACTACCGGTTTTTCATATAAATTTTTGATTAATTTTTTATATGAATATCTTTTTGAATTTGCATTTTGAATATGATCTAGAGTTTCTAAGCACTGTGTTCTGATCGTAGATTTTTTGTTATCGGGCAAATTATATATCGCTATTTCAATGTCCGCGATATAGTTCAGATCCTTCACAAAATTTGAAAATTTAAGTATCAAAAACTCGTTTGAATTGTTAAATCTCCTGAAGGACACAAAGATCAACTCTACAGATGCTTTAGTTTCCTTTGACGTCATTTCTTTATATCCAAGTATACCGACCAATGAGCTTATTCCACTTAAAAAATGGCTGGAATCAATACAAATAACACCTGAAGAAATAGTAGAACTTTCACAACTTACAGAAATTTGTATCAATCAAAATTTTTTCAGCTTTAATGGACAGATCTATAAACAAAAAACGTGCCTAGCTATGGGCAACCCATTGTCTCCCTTCTTGGCAGATTTATTCATGAATGCTTTTGAAACACATATCACAAAAGCTTTTCCAAATTATTTCAAAGTGTGGTATCGCTATGTTGACGACATTTTTGCAATAGTACCTAAAAAACTCATACAAGATGGTCTTAAACTTTTGAATATACAAAATCCAGCTATAAAATTTACATTGGAAACAGAAGAGGATGGTGTGCTCCCCTTTTTGGACATCAAGATCAAAAAAATGAACAACAAACTCACTTTTGGTATCTACAGGAAACCAACACACACAGATAATTACATTAAGAACAACAGTTTCAACCCAAAACAACACCAACATGCCATTTTCAACAGGTTAATCTTTCGGATGATCAACTTTCCACTAAACAGGGAAGATTATCAAGAAGAATACCTACACATAAAAAAAGTAGCTATATCCAACGGTTTCAACCCAAATTTAATAGACAAAACTGTTAACAGACTCAACAAAGCTAAGAAAATAAAAGAAACCACCACCCTAGAACCTACAGGAGAAAAAGAGAAAAAACTTTTTAAAAAATTCACCTTCCACCCATCAGCCTATAACAAATTCCAAAAAATCTTCTCAAAACACAACATAACTCTTGCACCTCAAAACAGGTTTAATATCAGAAATTTGTTAAAAGGCCCTCCCAAAAATTCAATCACTACCAAAGAAAAACCAGGAATCTATGAGATCAAATGTGAAACTTGCCCTAAAATTTATATGGGGAAAAAAAAAAAAAAAAAAAAATTAACATCAGAACTAAAGAACATATGAGAAACATTAAAAATGGTGAAACAGAAAAATCAGCAGTGGCTTTTCATTTTTTGAATACTAGACATGACATCAATTTGGAAAAATCTCTAATAAAATACGTTAATCACCCCATAGACCTTTCCGTATGGGAAAAAATCTTCATTAACAAAAATCGTCATAGAGTCATGAATTTCGAAACTCCACCACCGGACGTCTTTGACAAGTACATCACGCCATCTATTGACAATATGGAGAAAGAAGAAACCACTACAACTTGCACTAGTCGAGTATCAGCTGAGGATAGGAGCAAGAGCTCTTGAAACATGTCCTGTGAAGAAACAGTGTGAGTGAAGCAATGTGTCAATATATTCTCGATTCAATTTTGTATTAATTAAAGCTGTTGAATCAAGAAATCGTGTCACCCTACAATGGATCCCATCCCATGTTGGACTTTAGGTACTGAACATGCTGACCATCTATCAAAAAAAGGTGCAATTCAAAATATAAAACCTGTAAGACAAATTGAAATGAATAAAAAATTAAACAACATTAAGCTGCATTTTAAAAGGCAGCAGAGACTTGAAGAAGATAAACTAAAAGACAGAAATTATAAGAACATAGGATATAAAACTGACATACAAAAATTGCCAAGAAAAACTCCGTGGCCCTATTTGGAATGGAAACTGGCCATGATTGTCTTGCAGAACACCTTTATAAAATACACTGCATTCCTACACCCAAGTGCACTATCTGTAAAGAGGATGTCATCATGAACAAACATCATCTGGGCAAATGTAATGCTCTCAAAAGTGAGAACCTACAGGCTTTATATTGGGAACCCAGGGGGAAAAAGATGCAAATCAACTAATCCCCATGCAATCCTCAAGTCCATCTGCCACACATCCAGAGTGCACAATTACAACTCACTGTCTCAGTGCTTCTCTGGCCACTCCAAGTGATACACGAGCAGCGGCTTCTCGCTGTTTGGGGAAGTTTCTCAACAGCTCTTGAAGCTTCACGAAGCTTCACGAACAAACACAATCTTTCATGAAGTAGGCAGAATGCCATGGAACTGTCTCTCTTTCTCCCTCTATTGTTCTCTCTCTCTCTCTGGGTGTGCCTTGGGTGCTATCTGTCTCTTTCACTCCCCGCTTCTCTCGGCGTTCGCTTACGAGCGGCAAAACCATGCCTCGTGTCACTGCTACCTCCTCAAGGCTGTTCGTCCCAAACAGCACCAACGTAGCGGGCCAGACGATCCAGGTGTACCACCAACATCTTTCCTCGGGGCTTCTTCTGGATGCAGTAGACCATGTCATTAAATCTCTTTACCACCCGGTAAGGTCAATGCCACGGTTGTTGAAGTTTCGGGCAGCATCCCTTGGCCCAGTAGGATGGTACAACCAGACCAGGTCACCTTGCTGGAATCCTTTGCTGTTTGCTTGCCTGTCGTAACGGGTCTTGATGCAGTCGCTCGCCATCTGGAAGTTTTGACGAGCCATCTCATGCATGTTGTGGAGATGGTCCACCATGTTCTCCACATACTCGATTGCTGGCTGTTTCGTTTCCGGGGGACTCCAAAAAGCCAGGTCACAAGGGAGGCGCAGCTCTGGCCAAACATTAAGCTGCTGGCGGTGTTGTGTGTTGACGAGCGGTAGGCCAGCAAGAACAGTGGCACCGTTACGTCCCAGTCTCGCTGATGGCTGGCCACGACCTTCCTCAGGTGTTCTTCTAAGCTCCTGATGTACCTCTCGACCATGCTGTCCGACTGGGGATGTAGTGCTGTGCGGCTCTTGTTAACCCCAAGTCTTTCCAGTGCCTCCTTCATTAGGTAAGACTCAAAATTGCTGCCCTGCTCGCTTTGGAGCACCCCAAATCGGCAGAACAGTTGCTCCACGAGACAGTCGGTGATTGTCTTTGCCACCTGGTTTGGGATGGCATACACCTCCGACCACTTGGTGAAGTAGTCCACGGCCACCATAAGGTACTTATTGCCTCGGTCGTACACTGGGAATGGTCCAGCTATTTCAATAGCGATGCGTTCGAAAGGCGCTCCGACGTTGTACTGCTGCATGCGACACCTACTCCTAGTTTGGGGGCCGCAACTTGCTGCACACATGTGACATTGATGTCACCATCTCTCAGCGTCTGCTCGGAGCCTGAGCCAGTAGTAGCGCTGTCGGAGTTTGTCGATCGTTCGGTTTGCTCCCAGATGTCCTGAAGTACTGGCGTGCACTTCCTCCAAGACTTCCCGGACCTTACTCCGGGGAAGAACCAACTGCTCCCTCTGCGACTTCCCATCGGATGATTCCCATACTTGGAGCAGCACACCCTCTATGGTCTTCAGCAATTCCCATTGGGCCCAGTACGACTTAAACGCAGCGCTTCTGGATGCGATGTCCTCCCAGGTTGGTCTCGTCCGTGCCTCCAAGTTGGCGTCTGCCAGCTGCTCCATCCTCAGGCTTGCGCTATCCTATCCGTCTGCAGGCACTGCCGTGATCACCCTGACAGTTGCGGCGCGCTCCTCTTCCACTTGTGCACTGGCTGTAATCTTCAGGGCAAGGTCTTCGGGACATGGCGTATGCATTGCCGTGGCTTTTCCCTCTACGGTGTTCAAAGGTGAAGTCCTACTTCTTCAGCCTCTGGACCCAACGGGCTGTCTGGCCTTCCAAGTTTTTAAAGCTGAGTAGCCAGGATAGGGCGTAGTGGTCAGTACTCAGGTGGAATGGCTGACCGTACAGGTACTTGTGGAAGTGCCCCAAGGTCTTTACCACCACTAGTAACTGGCCGGGTGTAACTCTCGCGTCGGTTGGAATCCCAGGGGGGGAGCACTGCACAGTGTCATCAGCTGCTGGAAAGCTCCTTTGGCAACCTCCGTCCACACTTTAGGCCAGTGTTCTTCTGTGAGGCGGGTGAGGGGCTTAGCGATGTAGGAGAAGCCCTTTATGAAATGGCGGTAGTAACTGCACAGCTCCAGGAAACTGTGCAAATCTCTTTTATTCTTAGGCCGAGGCCAATCTTTAACGGCCCGTGTCTTCTCCGGGCCTGTGGCCACTGCGGTTGGTGAGACTATGTGGCTCAAGTAGTTGACTTCCTTGCGGAAGATCTGGTACTTCTTGGTGTTCAGCTTCAGGTTGGTCACCTGCAGTCTCTGTAACACCTTGCTCAGATTTTCGAGATGGTCTTCGAATGTCTTGCCGACGATGATGTCTAGGTATAGCAGGCAGGCATCATAAGTCAATCCTCTCATCACTGACTCCATGAGGCGTTAGAAGGTAGCTGGTACATTGCAGAGACCTAAGGGCATAACTGTGAACTTCCAAAGCCCTCGGCCTGTCGAGAATGCAATCTTCTCCGTGTGTCTCGGGTCCAGGGCCACCTGCCGACTTCAGGTCCGGGGTCGAGAACCACTGCGTACCAGCAAGCGTGTCCATGGTGTCATCAATCCTGTGTAAGGGAAAGTAATCCTTCCTGTTGACAGCGTTCAGCTTCCTGTAGTCCACGCAGAAGCAATGCTCGCCTTTCTTCTTGTCACCAAGGCTACAGGGGAACACCATGGGCTCTCAGACTTCAATCACTCCCCTGGACCTCATGTCCTCCAGCATGTCTCCTACCGCCGCTTGTTTCGCCAGCGGAACGCGTCTAGGTGGTTGCTGAATAGGTCAGACGTCTCTGGTATCGATGCGGTGAAACACGGGTTCCGTGCGGCCGTAGTCGCTGTTACTCTGCCTATTGCGTTGGGGACGGGATCCGTCCCCTTCAGCTGACGTGGTGCGGGCGCCGTGGACCCTTAGCACTCGTGGTACCTCTGACGTTACTAGAGGAACCTCGGGCCGAACATTCGAGCCCCTCCCTTTGGGAGTTGTTCGGATTGGGTTGGTGTCGACGGGGCAATGGTTCCCGATACCCGTGGGAGATCGGGTACATCTCCGGATGGGGTTGAGGGAAAGCATATTCCCGCGTACTAACCAGCTTAGCTAGTAGAAGGTGTGCTAGATCGCCAGGCGGTCACACCGAGGTCATATTGGTAGCCTTCCCATTTTGGTGTTGGCGCGTAAGTGGCGTGTCTCTTCCATCCCGTCTTGTGTCCTCAGGAGCAGATGGGGGGCTTGTTAGTCTCTAGGTCTTGCCCTATGGAAAGCCCCATGGAGGACGCCGGGCGCCCTTTTGGGATAGCTCGGTTACTCCCTGGTTGAAGGAGGCCAGGCTCTTTGGACCTACGGGTCCTGGACTAATTGTGTAGAACCTCTGCACTCAACTCAACTGTTACCCTGGCTATAAACGTGCTGGTATCGGCGCAACAGTTGTCGAACCTTCTTGAGCTGTTCTGCGGTCAGGTGATCGGCCGCCCTCTCCAGTAAGCCTTCCAGCCGGGGCCCCAGGTGTTGCGTCGGCACCGGCTCCTGGGTCTGGTCGATTGGTGTTTCGCTGACCACGGGCTCGCACGTCCCCAACTGCTCCACTGCTTGGACTTCGTGATCGGTGTCTGCTAGTTTGAGGAGTCTCACTGGCATCTCCTCTCGGCACGGCAACGATGTCCTGGCTACACAGGGCCAATGCATAGGCGTCTTCTGGTCCAGCATCATGTTTTTCGTCCGCTGGCCTTCCAGTCGCGCCGTCACCACCAGCTCACTTCTCGCGGGGACAACCACGCGTTCCCTCAGGATGACCCTACAAATTCCAAGGCGTTCTTCTGGTTCTCGGAGTATCACCTCTTCTTCATTGAGCCGCAGAACCTGCCTGGTGACATCTACCGTCGCCTCGTGGCTCCTGAGGACATCCAGACCCAGTATCACCTCGGCGACCTCCGTGACGAACAATCGCAGACGCATGGCACTTCTCCCCAAGGTCAACTGGAGCAGGGCCTCCCTCTGCACGGGCAAGGTGTCGCCCGATGCTGTCACCAGCTGGTATGGTCGGCTCGGTTTTCTCGACGGCAAACCCTTGGCATCGTCAGGTCTAATGATGGTCACCGATGCCTCGGTGTCCACCAGAACGCGGCATGGCCTCCCATTCACCCAACCGTCCGCAATGAGGCTGTCATCCATACGCTGGCTGACGCCGTGCAGTGTCACTCGAGGGGATGGTGGTGATGGCGCCGACGTGCCCCACGCCACTACGGCCCTTACTCGTTTTCCGGCTGCTCTCCAGGTGTGGGCAGTTTCTCTTCTCGGCTGGCCACACCCCAATACACTCCACTTGGTCTCCGCCGACGCCCTTCGGCTGGCTTTCGGTCTCCAGTGTGACGGATATTCCTTGTTCTCGACGTCGGGGTAGCCGTCATCTTGGCCGCCTCCGTCCTCAATGCTGCCGTTAGTGCCTCGTCTTATAGTCGCCGAGCATTAGGCGCTGACGTATCCCAACGGCTCGTACTCTCTCCTGGCAGCTGCGACTTAGATTTCAGCTGGCTGCGGCTAAGCGGTGGTTTCCAAAGCGGTTTTCCAGGGTCTACCAGATGTCCTTGGGTGCTGCCGCTGTCTCGACGGCGTTTAGCACCCCTGCGGCCCGTCCTTGGAGGCTGGCTATTTAATGTGCGGCCTCTTCTTCAGATGACCACTTGTTGGGATTGGCCACTGTGTCGAATTGGCGGCGGAAGACTTCGAACTTTGACGTGCCGTCGTACTTTGTTGTTTGACGTCGTGGTTTGACGCGCGCAGATGTGTCGCGTGCCGGCGCGTCGGTCTTAAAATCCTTCAACCTACTGCCGACGATGTCCTCCACCATGGCGTTCAGGGACTTGGTGTTACTGTCGACCTTTTCCTCTAGGTCATTAACGTTGTTTGTCAGGTCTTCGACGCAATCGTCCACTTAACTCATCTGCTTGCGCAGCTCCGTGACGTCATAGCTCACGCCGGCCAACTGCTCAACTTTGGTGGCGAGGGCTTCTTTCGCATCCTTCATATCTGTGGTTAATTCGGTCATCTTCGTGGTGCTCGTCGCTGCCAAACGCCATTTGCCAGCTCCGTCTTTGCAGCGAGTGTCATTCGCTGTCTTTATTTCTTTTAGATCGGCGGCCAGGTTGTTATTCACCACTTCTGTCTTCGCAGCGAGAGTGTCGTTCGCTGCTCTCATCTCTTTTCAGCTCCATGGCCACGTTATTTGCAGCTTCTGTCTTCCCAGCGAGGGTGTCATTCGCTGTTCTCATTTCTTTCAGTTCTTCTAGAATTTTTGCCAATGCAGCCTCCATTGTTGTATGTTCCACGCTGACACCAATTGTGACTCACTGACTCAGTGCTTCTCTGCCCACACCTCCAATTTATACACGAGAAGTGGCTTCTCGCAGTTTGGGGAAGTTTCTCGACAGCTCATGAAGCCTCACTAGCACAATCTATCGTGAAGTAGGGAGAACGCCATGGAACTGTCTCTGGCTCTTTCTCCCTCTATTGCTCTCTCTCTCTCTCTGGTTGTGGCTTGGGTGCTGTCTGTCTTTTTCACTCCCCGCTTCTCTCTCTCTTGGTGTTTGCTTATGAGCGGCAAAACCATGCCTCGTGACAATGTTTAATTCTGGTGGTAGGTAGTTCTTGGAAGATTTTCATCCATTGTAGCTCTTTTTTGATAGCAGTGATGAGCTCCTTGTGCTTTGCACCATTTGTATCTCCTCCTCAATTTTCTTTAGGTGAATTCCCAGTAGAACAAAATTTTCTTTGCAAGGAGGTACAGTCTATCCTTAGACATGCCTATTTCCTGAAAACTTGCAGTACAGATTGGTAAAACATCCATTTTTTTTCTGATGCTACGTTTAATACTCCAGATTGTTTTCTTTTAGAATTTTCCTCCTTGAGTTTCCTTCATTTTGGAGAGTTAATTATCATGTATTTAAGCAGGAATTTGTCACTTTATGTAGATGTTTTACTTTATTATGGAAATCATTAATGTCTTCATATTTCAGATCTCCAATTCTGCATTCCTTATTTTTCCTCTTAATTGATTTCGATGGATAATAAAAAAATAAAAAATAAATTTAAAAAATCTGCATATTTAATAGCCCGGTTTCTGAAATCTATACCAGGCCTTATTATGCAAACTTCATTTTTAACTTTATTAAGTTCTGAATCAGATTTCACAAAACAATTTACAAATTTTGTAGATATAATCTACTTTCTACCTTAACAAACTAACTAAACCTAAAGATTACTGGATTCCAGTAACCTTACAAATATAATCTATCTAAAACAGTCTTTTTTCTACTTCTACTTCAATATAAATCAAATCTACATTTGTACTACAGTTTTAATTCTTATAACAAGCTACGAAAGTCTGTTTCCTACAGTTTTAAAATTTCCTCTTCTGCAACTGGTATCCAAAGCTTATTCCTACTGGTATCCATCTCCTAAAGGAACTGGCATCAGTAGATGGAGCTGGTTCGTCAGTTACAGACATCTGGATAGTCATCTGCATAATCAGTTGCATCTGTCCGCTCTGATACTCTCCACATATATCTTCTCTCTCCTGATATTCTCTTTCTGTCTTCTTTCTGATGTCCATAATTGGCGTCTTAAATCAGGTCTTCAAGTCTGGTAATCTGTATCTTCAGTTTCTCTTGGTCCTATTTCCATCCGACGATCTCTTAAGTTATATTCTTTTCTCATAAATTGAAATGTTCTTACATTTCTTTCTTGAAATATTTTGTCGCGGGTCATATATTTCTCCAATGCCTTAACGGATATTATTTGAGACATATTTTCTAAATGTACATAATCTTCTGCGTCTCTTAAGATGTTCCATAAACATTTTCCTTGAATTATTAATTTATGGATGAGTCATATTTATTATACATCTGCTTCACTTACGTACCTATTTTGAGGACATGTTTCGCAAATCGTTTGCATCTTCGGCTCTTATGCGACTAAAGCTTGATCCAGTGGTGTGGGTAATTCTGGAGTTGCTGCTGCTGCCATCTGTTGATTTAGTGATCCCACATTTAAGTTCATCACTAAATCAACAGATGGCAGCAGTAGCAACTCCAGAATTACCCACACCACTGGATCAAGCTTTAGTCGCCTAAGAACCGAAGATGCAAATGATGATTAGCGAAACATGTCCTCAAAATAGGTACGTAAGGGAAGCAGGTGTATAATAAATACGACTCATCTATAAATTAATAATTATTTCACTTCACTGTGGTGTTCCAATACAGTTAAATCTCGATATATTTTCCTTGAAGTTTCCTTCGACCGTCGTCTACTAGTTCACTATATTTATTGCACTCAAAAATAACATGTTCAGGCGATCTAAACAGTTACATTGCTTACATAAATCTGAGTTCTTCTTCCCTATTCTTTTTAAATATACATTATATGGGCCATGTCATGTAACAAAATGAAAAAATCCTTTTCTTGGTTTTATGTTCCAATTTTAGCCTTTCGGTGGATAATCTTGAATTCCATCATCATATTTTATTGATGGTGGTTTATTATTAGGTTTTGTAGCTTGATTAAGAGGTTTTCTTCTATTTTTCCTGCCACCAGCAGATTCAGTCACTGGAGAATCAAACCCTGTATTTTCATCCATGACTTAGCTTGCACTTGCAAGAGACCGTTTTAATCTATGCAGATAACAATAGTGACAGATGTAGAAGTGATTCAGAAAATGTAACATTCTTTACTGTGTGATTAATAATGGCCTATGACAATCCCCAAGAAATAAGTAATTACCAGCCAATTGCAATTGCTTCAGTAGTATCCAAAGTTTCTGAAAAATTATTTTTAAGTAGATTATTAAGTTTCATTATGAACCAAAAATACTGTGTGATAGGCAATATGGCTTTCAAAAAAATATATCCACAAGAGATCCAATATCCAAAACAATTAATATCATAAATAAACTGAATAACAAGGAGAAAGTCCCAGAACTTTTCCTTGATCTTTCAAAAGCTTTTGATTGCGTGGATCATCTGATATTAATAAAGAAGCTTGAAGCATATGCTATTAGAGGAATAGCAGGTAACTGGGTAGTATTTTATTTGTTAGAAAGGAAACAAGGTCCCGAAATTAGGTCGACTAATTGTAAAGGTTACATAAAACATTTATGATTGTTACAAACTAATGAATATGGAGTCCCTCATAGTTCAATTCTAGGTCCCATACTGTTCTTATTATACATAAATGATTTTTCTGAACATCTATCAACTAAAGCCACTGATATCAAATTATATGCAGACGACACCATTTTACTCATTAATTTATAGATGAGTCATATTTATTGCACATCTGCTTCACTAAGTTTTTTGTAATTTACGTCCTCCAACGTTAAGTCATATCGGACGTTGAATGGAATGGGTGAAATGATGCTCAAATGAGCCCAGGGTCCTTAGAGCTTAGAGTTACCTGACATACGTATTTCAGGATAAGGGAAAACCCTGGAAAAAACCTTATCCAGATAACTCACCCTGACCGAGATTCGAACTCAGGACCTCTTGAACATGAGGCAGACATGCTACCACCACGCTACTGAGGCGGGCTACTTCACTAAGTGAAGCAGTAAGTGAAGCAGATGTGCAATAAATATGACTCATCTATAAATTAATAATTAATTCGCTTCACTGTGGTGTTCCAATACAGTTAAATCTCGATATACCATTTTACTCGTTTCAGCAGAAAATGAAGAGCAGTTAAATAGCAAATGTACGGAGGTGTTACTAAGTCTGGAAAAACAGTTTGATATTCACACTCTTACCCAAAATATTAATAAAACAATTGTCTTACTATTTTCACCAGGCAAGAGTTATATGTATAATGGACTGAATTTGACATACAAAGAGGAAAATATATCTAGAGTGCAAAACACAAAATTCCTAGGCATTTCTAAAGGGCAGTTATTATAGGGCCCATATAGTGCAGTTTGCTTATTGGGACCTTCTATATAAATAAATAAGCAAATAACTTAATTTTCCAGACATGCTATGGAGGAGTTCCGAAGAACGTATTATCCTAATCGCTTTCCAGCATTTGATGGCAGGAAGAATCTTTACAGCTGTGGATTGTTACCTTTCGGACATTCAGTAAGTGAAGATTGCAGTGGAATTAACATTTGAATGATGTTGATATAACAATCATCACCACCGCCACCATCACCGCCACCATCACCGCCATCATCACCGCCACCATCACCGCCACCGCCAGCTTTAAATTAGTTTTAAATTAGCTTTAAATTGGTTGTAGATGTACTAGACAAAGATGGTGCTTCAGCAATAGAACTTTTCCAAACTTTGCTTTGTGACAGTTGTTTAAGAAAAGTTCGCCTTTCATATTTTAGAAAATATGAAAGAAATTGTTAATATGAAAAATAAGAATCACTTGGAATGAAGATCATCTCGCCTCTTCCTGTGAAGTACACTGCTCACAAAATTAGAGGCTATTGTAAGATCATTTAAAAACTGTGCAAAAATATACGAGATCATTTATTTTTTTAGCCACATATTATATAATGCTATATTAACAGATAAAGCAGGCCATGCTTCCAGAGAGCCCCTGATTGATCTTTGAATCAAATGTCATGAATTTAAGAGAGGATATGGCAAACAAACAAAGCAACATTAATACTACAATAATCGTGGGCCATGGGTGAATAGTGTTCTTCAGTATGGTATAAGGCCATAAATGAAGAAGTGAAGAAAAGTTATGCAATAAAGACTTACCTAGTGAAAAACGCTTTCTACTCAATTGAGGAATTCAAAAAGGGAAGAGAGACTTAGACTTAGTTTATTAAATTTTGTTATCAATCTATTGTGTATATCTAGAACTGCTAATAATCTGTAAATAGATTTATTTGTTTTATTATTGAACTGTAAAAATGTAATTGTAGTGTTACTTTTGACGATGCTTTGTAAAACATGTTGCAAATGGCAGAATGAAAAATCTGAAATCTGAAGGTCTCCTCGAACAGCTGGCATTGCTTCACATCTGTGTGACATTGATGAAATGAGATGGTCAATGAGTTCTTGTGGGATACGTGGCCACTCTTCCATAAGAGCAATCTGCAGTTGTAGAACAGTTGTGGGAGATTGTGGTCTGCCTGCAGTGCGCCTGCCTAATGCATCCCACACATGTTCAATTGGATTTAAGTCCGGCATGGAAGGTGGCCACTGCATACACTGGATACCCTCCTCTACTAGTATGTCGTCCAACACCCCAGCTCTATGGAGACGCATTATCATCCATAAACACAAAGGAAGCGCATATGGTACCAACATACAGCATGACAAAAGATTGGAAAATCTTGTCTCTATACCTTACAGCAGTCAAGGTACCACCTGGGATTGATGTAGAGGTCCGTACGTCCATCCAAGCTGATTCCTGCTCATACCATCAACCCACCACCGCCATATGGAGATCTTTCTTGTACAAAAGCTGGGTCGTTCCCTCCAGATGAGAACATGTCGACTATCAGATTCCACGTTGAATCGTGACTCATCAGGAAACAACTAAGCTCCATTTGGCATGCCACCACCCACAATGCTCCTCCGCCCAGTTTCTGCAATCTCTACGGTGTTGTGGAGTTAACCTGGTACACACCATGGGCATATGGGCATAGAGGTCACATGCATGAAGTCGGTTACGGACAATTTGGGTTGATACTCTGTGTCCTGTTGCTGTTAGAAGAGCACATCTCAGTTGAGTGTCATTCTGTCGTTCTTTCCGGCGGGCTGATATGAAGAGGTAACGGTCATCCCTTGATGTTATTGCCCGTGTGACCTTGTCCTACCCTTCTGTGAACAATACCTGTTGTTTGAAAATGATTCCAAAGTCTTGAGATCACACTTTGAGCCCAATGGCTTGAGCCAACTCTTGTGTTTGTCCTGCTTCCATCCATCCTATGATCCTCCAAGCCATTGATTCAGATAAATCACATTGTGGAGGCATTGCTGTCCCTAAGTCACGCCATCCACTAACTGGCAGTGGGATTGGAATGGTGTTGACCACAGCAACAAACCACTGCCTTTTGACCCTTTGATAGCAACAGCACAGTCAGTGCCTTCTGTCGTGTGGTGTATGTGCAAAGGTGACGCAAACACCAGTTTATCCTATCCAGAAGTAAAAGAAGGCAATTGCATCTAATGTGGTACCAAAACACATAGCCTATATTGCTTAGTTTACAATATCTTCTAATTGTTTTGAACAGTAGAATAATCATTTGCCCAATATCAGGCACTGCTCCATAACATTCTGCAGAAATTTTTAATGGATAGTTTATAGAAGGCTTGTGTTGTGCACTAACTTCAAAGAATTTTCAAGAACTTGACATGTCATATAATTCATTGGCTGAGACAAAAAAAGGTAAACTTGTAGACAAAAAAGTAAACTTAGCAAAAAAGAAGCTATTAATGGAAACCACAACCCTCTCAGCTACCGAAACTAAAATGACCCTCAAAAAATTCACTTACCACCCATGGGCCTTTGATAAATTCAAAAAGTCTTCAAAAAACAAAACATTCAACTAGCATCAGTCAACCATTTCTCCTTAAAAAACCTAATATGCTCAAACATCAAAGATGCCATTCCATCTAACAAAAAATCTGCTACATATCAAATTGAATGCTCTGACTGCAGCCAAATTGATATTAGAAAAACCAAAAGAAATTTAGAAACAAGAGAAAAGGAGCACTTTAGAAACATGAAATACAAACAATTAGAAAAATCAGTAGTTGCCACGCATTTTTTGAAAAACAAACCACTACATAAATCCAGAACCAAAACTACAAGAACAACAGGAAAACAAGAACTGTCCACATGGGAACAAATTTTCATTTCCAAAAATATAAACAAAGTATTCAATTTCGTCATCCCCCAAAAAGATTTGTTCAGCAAGTTCCTCGAACTACCACCAGAGGAGACCTCCAACAAAATGTCGCCAGCTACAGCACTGAGAACCAGTCGATGTCCAGTTGACAATGGAGGAAAGTAACCTTTGAAACATGTTCCAGGAAATTTAAAAGCAAGTGTTGTTTAGTGTCATTGACTCATCTTTAAATTTAATTCAAGTGTTAACCAGATTCTAGTGACTTCATTATGGTGGAAATATGTAGTGTTGCACTTTAGTAACCTTCATTAAATAACCTCTATTCAAGCTGTATTGTTGACTTTTGCATTTTCAGATCACTGGTGAGATCCAGGTTAAAGATAGTGAGAGTATGAAAGATAAAGCTTACAAGATAACAGTGAAGTTTGCTTCAGAAGTAGATTTGCAGTCTCTTAAAAGCTACATGAGAAGTGGCACCTCTCTGCAAGCCCCTCAGACAGCATTGCAAGCTATTGATGTGGTACTGCGTCATGCTGCATCTTTCAGGTGAGATGTGGGGCATTTGTACATAGGTATAAGTAGTATAATTCAAAAGAGCTTAATTTCTGCTGATTATCTGTGTTCACATTTGGCAGTAAAATATAAACACAGCTTTTTATTAATGATGTAACAAATTAGAACACCACTTACTGCAAATATTACTATTTGTTTATTTTTTATGTGATTAATGTAGCAGAAATATTACATTTCAGTTGTCGTTGCACACACTCAGAACAAACGCAGCTGATCCATTAAATCAAATCAAATCATATCGTAAATCAACTGCATTTTTCATTGCCCATTATTGACTACTCAGAACTCTGTAATGTTTTATTCTGTCCCACTAGTTTATCAGCTCTTTAAAAGATTCAAGCAAACAAAGCAGAAAACTTTAGAAAGGAAATATTTCTGAGAGCTCTAAAGCCAAGAAACAATACAATAATTTGGATGTTGCTGTTACTAAATTTCTCCAAACACGCATAACACAGTGTTATGTATGGCCTACTGTTGAGTCATGAATGGTATTCCTTCACTTACAGATATACAGTGTTTTAAGGTTCATCAGGTTCTATACAATTTATATATAGTTCTATTCAATGCACAAATAATTTTTCCATCTGTACAAGAAATTCAGATACGGAATAAAATCTTCATGCTCGACCTTGCCAAAATTTAGTATTTATACGACTGGTAGCAGTACTTTAATGGCCCTCATAAAAGTACACCTGTTCATTAAAGTATTAGTATTCAATCAATCATTAGTGGCCATGTAACATTGTGAAAGTGCAAGTATCGTTTATTCTTGTTTCGTTGGACAATGGTACTAGTGCCAGTTAGTCAAAATGTCTTGTAACTTGTAAGTTTTATTCACCTTAGGAATATACAATATTCATGGCTTCGTCAAATTTATACCCATAAGAGTAATACATTTCTTATGAGTAATACAATTATGAATAATACAATAATAATTAAATAATACAATAGTAATTAAATAATACAATAGTAGTTAAATAATACAATAGTGATTAAAGTAATGCAGTAGAAATTAACAGGATAATAATACAAATAGTAATTAAGAATAATGCAACTTAGGTCACATAATAGTTTAATGTACTACATTTTTAAGAACTAGGCTGTAAGAGACATAATTTTTACCAAAAAAGATCAATATTTACTTTATTATTTAATTCTACTTCTTAGAAAGTCATCTGTTGTCTGTGACATTACTTTTAGTAGGATATTTTTTACAGCTTTTCTGAAATTTTTTTATTTAAATTTTTACGTTAGAGTTTATATAGATGAAATCTAGACTTAGAGTGAGGTGATGATGATTCAAATGTATATTTTTACTGTTCCTTGTATTGTATGTGTAACAATCTCAATTACTAGTAAATTGTGATCTATTCCTATGTATATTGAATAGGTAATTACAAGCATCACCTCCGAAGTTGCACAAACATCATTTTAGGAAGCATTGATATGTTGACCATGTTTTAAGTATTCTTACACTGAATAATAGCAACCTTCTCTTAAAAATGTTTTTACAGTCAGTTTAAACCTTTTTTCCGATGTTATACTTTTAATGCCATCGGGTAGTTTGTTATATAATAATACTGCTTTATGTTCGAAGCTATGTGTGAATAAAGTTGTATTGTGGCTCATAATGCGTAGATCTTATTTACTTCTTGTATTATGTGTATGTATCTGCGAATTTGTTTCAAATTGAGCAAGTACAATTCTTGTCCTAACTAGAGCTTTATATATATATATACACACACAGGGTAATGGAAGTATTTTTAGTAGTTTAAAATATGGTTTACAGCTGGTGGTGAAAGGAATATTTACTGTATAACGAATAGCCCTTTTCTGCAGTTTAAATATTTTTGATACATCTTAGCATTTCCCCAGCTAAGTATACCATAAGACATTACAGAATGAAAATAAGCAAAATAAATAATTCTCAACACATTTGTGTTTACAGACTCCCTCATTGATTTAATAACGAATGTAATTCTGCTTAGTTTCGATTCTAGTTGCTGAATTTGTTTTTCCCATTTTAAATGTTCATCTAACCATATTCCTAGAAATATGGTATTTGATTCATAGAGTAGTGATTTATTCCCTAAATATATACTTGGGAATCGAGCAGTGTTATTTAAGTTGTGGTGAAAGACTATAGCTACTGATTTTTCTTCATTTATTTTTAGCTTATTTTTTAAAAACCAATTGACAATTTTTATATTAAAAGTATTATTATAGCTTAATACCTCATTCGAGGTTTTCCCAGTCATTAATATGCTGGTATCATCGGCAAAGAGTGTCAAATTGATGTTCTCGCCCGTTTTATTTAAACCTAGACCTAAATCATTAATATATAAGAGAAATAAAAATGGGCCCAATATTGAACCCTGGGGCATACCTTGCTGTACTATTTTCTCTGTGGATGTTTTACTTTGAATTACACCTAAGTTTTTCTCTACATAGTCTAGCTGTACAAATTGACGTGTACGTTCCAGATATGATCTGAACCATTCGTAACATATTCCTCTAATACCAACTGCATGCAACTTATCCAGTAGAATGCTATGATCTACAAGATCAAATGCCTTTGTGAGATCAAGGAAAATACCCACAGGACACTCTTTTCTATCTAGTGCCCTATCTCTAAGAATTTGGTCAATGCCGAGGTAGTGCAACTCCCTTTCCGAAAGCCATGCTAACATTGTGTTAAGATATTATACGAGGGCTATCCAGAAAGTAGATTACGTTTTGGAATAAAAAGTAAACAAAGTATAGGAAACAAATTTTATTATATACAGATGAAAGCCACACTCAAATACTACTTTTCGACATAGTCACCATTCAAATTAAGGCATTTATCGTAGCGATGTACGAGCTTGGAAATTCCTTCGTCGAAAAATTCGGCTGCCTGCGCCTTCAACCACTTCGTTACCTCTTCTTGCAGCTGTGCGTCGTCATCAAAACGCTGCATAGCCAGCCACTTCTTCATTGCTGGGAATAGGTGGAAGTCGCTCAGTGCCAGGTCGGGACTGTACGGCGGATGAGGAAACAACTCCCACTTAAAAGATTCAAGAACTTCACGAGTGACATTTGCCGTGTGGGGCCGGGCGTTGTCGTGAATCAACAAGATCTTAGAGCTCAACATTCCTCTGCGCTTGTTTTGAATGGCTCTTCTGAGTTTTTGGAGAGTTTGGCAATACCTTTGAGAGTTTATTGTAGTGCCTCTTTCCAGGAAGTCCACCAAAATCACACCTTTTCTGTCCCAAAAAACAGTCGCCATCATCTTCCTTGCCGACATTGTTTGCATGCATTCTTGGGTTTTTGGGGAGAACTTGTGTGCCCCCACTGCATTGATTGCAATTTCGTTTCACAGTTCACGTGTTTCACCCATGTTTCGTCACCAGTAACGATGCGATCGAGTAAAGAGTCACCATCCTTATGGTAAACGTCCAAAAAGTTCAACGCTGCAGCCATTCGCTGATTTTTGTGGTCCTCTGTCAAGATTTTTGGAATCCATCTTGCACAAAACTTGTGGTAACCAAGCTTTTCGCTGATGATTTCGTGCAACAAATTTCGCGAAATTTGTGGAAAACTCAAAGAAAGTTCCGTTATTGTGAACCTTCGATTTTCACGGACTTTAGCATCGACTTTTTCGACAAGTTCGGCAGTCACTATGCTGGGTCTCCCACTTCGATCTTCGTCGTGAACATTGGTTCGGCCATTTTTAAATCTGATGACCCACTGACGCACTCCACCTTCAGTGATAATGTTGTCCCCATACATTTCACAAAGCTGCCGATAGATTTCTATCGGTTTACAGTTTTTTGCAGTCAGAAACCTTATTACTGCACGCACCTCACAGCTCGCGGGATTTTCAATTAATGCAGACATTTCAAACCGTCACAGTATCTGAACGGAGCACAGCACGAACCTCTCACTAGCACGGCTAGATGCCGACTGAGCTGCGCAACGCTCTGACCCCAAGATGGCCGTGCTAGCCCCGCCCCTAGCGGAAACAGACGAAAACGTAATCTACTTTCTGGATAGCCCTCGTACTTTTCGCAAAAGGAAACTAGTCGTTTATGCATAATTTTTTTCTATCACTTTTGAAAATACAGATAAGATATATATTGGTCTATAGTTGTTCATTATTTCTGTCGAACCTTTTTTGAATAGTGGCTTAACCTTTGAGATTTTAAAAGCATCTGGGAAAATTCCTGAACTAAATGATAAATTTACTAAGTAGCATAATGGTTTTAGAATAAGATGATGACACTGTTTCAGCAAATGATTTGAGAACCCATCTGAGTCAATGGAGTTTTTATCTTTTAGTCCTGCTATAACAAAGGCTATTTCTTCTTTGTCTGTTGGTGCTAGATACATACTGGAGTTATCTTTTTTACTTGGATAGGGAGCAGTGAATGGATTATTACATATTTACTTTTGGATAACATTTGCAATTTCAATGAAAAATGTATTTAAGCACTCAGCTGCTTCTTCAGAATCTGTTATTAGTTTATTTTCGTTTGTGAAGCATATGTCAGTTATTATTTTATGAGTGGATTCTTGTTTGGTTTTAACTATATCCCAAATTGACTTTGATTTGTTCACTGATTCCAAAATCTTTTTATTATTAAACATTTTCTTAGCGGCCCTAATTACTTTGTTATAGGTTCTTTTATTATTCTTTGCATATCTACACAGGAATTTTAATCTCATGCTTGGCATTCACAGCCAGCATTAAATATATATATATATATATATATATATATATATATATATATATATATATATATATATATATATATATATATATATATATATATATATCCAACAAATTTGGGCATTCACAGCCAGCGTTAATACAGCAAAACGTTGTTTCCGGGCTTGAAGGTCGTGGTCCAAACGATGAGAAATACCTGATGTTTCGCCTGTAGCTTTGTATATATATACAACAAATTTAGGCATTCACAGCCAGCGTTAATACAGCAAAACGCTGTTTCCGGGCTTGAAGGTCGTGGTCCAAACGATGAGAAATACCTGATATTTTGCCTGCAGCTTTGTATATATATATATATATATATATATATATATAATATATACAACAAATTTAGGCATTCACATCCAGCGTTAATACAGCAAAACGTTGTTTCCGGGCTTGAAGGTCGTGGTCCAAACGATGAGAAATACCTGATGTTTCGCCTGTAGCTTTGTATATATATACAACAAATTTAGGCATTCACAGCCAGCGTTAATACAGCAAAACGCTGTTTCCGGGCTTGAAGGTCGTGGTCCAAACGATGAGAAATACCTGATATTTCGCCTGCAGCTTTGTATATATATATATAATATATACAACAAATTTAGGCATTCACATCCAGCGTTAATACAGCAAAACGTTGTTTCCGGGCTTGAAGGTCGTGGTCCAAACGATGAGAAATACCTGATATTTCGCCTGTAGCTTTGTAACCTTTGGTTACCCACTGGTTTTTAATTGTTTTATTAACCTTTACCTTTTTTTTTTTTTTTTTTTTGATTAAGGCAACATCTACATGATATTTAAAAATGTTTAAAAATTGGATACTAGCTTTATTTATACAGTTCTCTTGATATACTGCATCCCATGTTTCTTTAGATAAGCAATAATTAAGGTAATTTTTTGTTTCTTTGTTTATCTCTTTTACATATTTCACAATTTCTTTTGATTGATGCTTTTTTATATCATATTTTTGTTTAATAAATGCAATAACTGACCGTAATGATCCGATAGGGCTGTATTAAAAACCTCTATTTTATATTTCCAAAATTGTGAATTTAATATTATTTGATCAATAGCACTCTTGGTCCCATTTACCACTATTGTTGGAATGTTTACGACAGCCTGTAGCCCATAGCTCTCTAACAAAACCTAAATGTCTCTTTTTTCTTTATTCTGTCCCAAAAAATTAATATTTAGATCTCCTGCAATTATAACATTTTTGGATTTATAATATTTTGACATCGCTGCTCGGGTTTCTGTAAACACAAATAATTATCAGTTTGTAATCTGGTAATTCAATAAAGCTGGCTTCAAAATGCTCCTTAGAAGCAAAACTTTTAAATTCACGTTATATCTGCCACTTTAATGTTGAACGTGATTTTTCTGGATTAATTCCGGGTACCTCCCTTCTTGCTGCTTTTCACTTCATTATATCCTTGATTCACATTTGCTAACTTTATTTTAAGGTCTTCAATTGTATCCTTTTGTACTGCGTTTTCCCTTTTTAGTAGCTCACTTTCCATTTTCAGGATGTCTGCATCTTCTTTATCCATTCCAGTCAAGATTTGCTCTCTGAGTCTTGATATTTCCTTCTGAGCATCGCGCAGATCCTTGTTCAACATTTCGATTATCACATGAAGCGACGCCGCCATTTCTTTTTCTCGTGCACTCTCCTTTCTCAGTTCCGGCCCTGACCTAATTCTTGCTTGTTTCTCCGATGTAATTGTCCTTCACTCTTCCTTCATTTCCACAACTTACAACATCACTGAACTTTGCTTTAACAGCTATTCCCGACACTAAATCAGATGATTTACCATTATTTTCATTAAATTTCAACTGCCTACTTCGCTTACTTACACTAGTAACAGTGACATTGAACTTACACCCACAGAATTACGGCAAAAGCACTCAATGTTGCCACTAACTTGTTGCCACAAAAGTCAAGAATGATATATGAGAAATTCTCACAATTCATGGATTGGAGAATATCAAAAAGTATAAATTCATTCTCAGAAAATGTATTCCTAGTGTATTTCGAAGAATTTTCTCAAAATATAAAATCATCAAACCATTGGACTCACTATTTTGAAATCAACTCTCAACATTAAGCACCAAATTGACTTATCCAAATATTCAAAACAGAACAGCTTACTAAAACACAAATCAGAAGGATATAAAGGGAAAAAGCCAAAATATTTACACCTATGAGTTGAAAACATTTATAAATGAAGCACCTGATGTTAAATACCTCATGATAAAATTACGTTTCTTTTTTTTTTGATGTTTTTAGGTGAAACTGTTTCACACTTAACAGCTATTTATAGGGAAGTAATCAATATTTATGCACTTGCATACTACGTACTACGTCTCAGACAAAAGAATAACGACAAAGACAAAGCAATAACGATAGTAACATATCTCTCAAACCAGAAATTAATACCTCATTATGGAATTTTAGATTACTATCCATTTGTAAACCTAAAAAGGTTTAGATCTTTTTCTTGCTAAATCACTGCATTGTTGATAGTCAAATTGATATTTTTATTAATATTTCTATGTTAAAAAAAAAGTTACTTTATCCTAAATTAAACTTAAGATTATTTTCTTTTAAATATCCCAGTAATGAATTTGTCCTGTTTTATATAATTATGTACACCAATATCTAATTTATCCTAAAAGGTCAATGACATCAGCATATACATTTGTTTTGCACTATTGAAATTATGTATGTCATTTATATACAGTATGTACAGCAGGGAACCCAATACTGACCCCTGTGGTATTTCCAACTTATATTGTGATATTTAGATGAATTTTTTGTCCATTTTATATATAATTTCTGTGCATTGTTTGTGCCCTATTAGATTTATGTCTAGCATTTTACCCCTTATTCAATATTGTTGGAGCTTTACAAGTAAAGAGGCAAATTTGGAATAGTCGTGCTTCTATGTCATTTTGTTCAAGGTGTATTTTTGACTGAGAACTAAATTACAGAATTCTCCAGTTAGTCTTCCCACTATATTTATTATCCTCCAAGATGTTTTTCAAATATTAGAGAATTTAATAATACTTTCCCCGAATTTTTGTGTTTTTAAGGCTAATGTATGCCTATGTTGATTTTATAAGTCTTATACCTTTTATTATATAAAATAACATCTATCGCTTTATAAAATTCATATTCCTTAATAATTTTTCCTCTATAATATTAATTTTATAGTAACACTTGTTGGATTTAAACCTTCTTTCTGAAAAGCACACATTAAAATAATACAGAAATATTCACTTGTGTGGATGACCTTGGCTTTTTTGGTGGTGGTGACTCTGGATGCTTCCACTGGAAACTTTGTCGTTTTGATTCTGGTTCGAAGTGATGACACCATGACTCATCTCCAGCCACCACTCGTGCCAGGAACTTATTCCCTTCCGTAGCATAGCGCTGCAGATGACCAAGACAGTGGGTCATTCAACATACTGGTGTGGTTGAAGACTGGGGCACCCATTTTGCGCAAGTGCAGTCATTCCTTCATGATTGTATGAACTCTTCTGACGCTCAATCCGACCTCAGCGGCTGTGGCTTTCACTGTCACTCGGAAGTCCTGGGTAATGAGTGCATCGACCAACTGGACGATATCATCGGTAATGCAGTGTGGTGCTCCAGACCATGCATCATCGGCTAACGACACCCATCCTCTCCTGAAGCACTTGTGCCATGCCTTGACCCTTGCAAGGGACATGCAGTGTTCGCCGTACACTTGTGACATTCGTTGATGAATGTCTATTCCCTTTACTCCTTCCACTGTCAGAAAACGAACAACACGTCTTTATAAATATTAAAAGCAGAAGCATTAATAACAGTGAAGTATTCTTCATTTTTGAGTTTGATTAATGAGTTGCTATGTTTACAGTCAACTTCACTTACTATGTTGTATAATCGAAACGTTTCCAAGATCATTTGATCTCATCCTCAGTTGTTTGGTGACTAAATGTCTAAACACTTTGGTGACTAAACACCTCTTTGCTCTTCTTTTGACGCCTCCATTTCATTGTTTGCAATGCGACTGGCAGCGTTGTGCTAGCTTTGTATAATCATGTGAGATGCACGCATGCCCTCTAGCAATGGGCTGTGAACTTCCATGCTCTGGTCAGAACAGCATTTCGTTACACACGCCACGATATTACCATCCTGTTTGCACATACCAGACTCCGACTCATTTCTTTCTGAATGCCGCTTATACAAGATCAATTATAATTTTTGTATTTTCTGTAATTCTTGGACCATTTATCATATTTTGTACATCAAAGCTGTTTAATATGTCCAGAAATTGATTGGAATTGTTATAATCAGCTGCTAGGTTTATATTTATATCTTCTAGTGTAACCAATTTAGATTTATTTACAGCAGTGATTTACAATAGTTTCATAAATTGTTTAGAAAATCATTAATTTTTGTTTGAGGATCTACATATACATCAATAATATGTATATCACCACTCATATTTACCATTTTAATTCCTACTGTTTCAACAGAACCATTATCAACTCCATATAAGGGCATAAAGTTACATAATTTTGAACAAATATGCCTACATCCCTTTCTACAGAATTTATTAGCTAAACTAAATTATTCAGCTTATTTAAATGTAACTGATAGTCATTTAACGAATGTTCAATTATAATTACATGTGTGTCAGGTTGTGCAAGCATGTCATAAATGATTTCATCTTCATTTGAATGGCACATACATTTTAGTAAATTATCCTAATCTTTCTATCAAGAGTTGTGTTACTTCTGATTTATGTGATGTTGGTTTTCCTTCTTAATGATCCCTTGACAAGGACTTAGGATTATTATTGGTTTACTTATAATATATCTAATTGCACTGCACAATTCTGCCACCGAATACTTCTTACCTGCTGAATTTAAATGCAGCCCATGCCTAGTGTGATATCCCCTAGGTAGGTAACATATTTATTATTACATTAGGATATTTAGCACATAAGCCTTTTATTCACCTTTCTAATTTCTTTTTTCTTTTTCACACAGGAATTGTAAGTTGATTACATCTATGTGTATTTGGAGGAATTTAGTAACAGTGATGTCAAATTAATTGTAAAACTAATTGTAGTCGGTTTTATCGACACTCGTCACTTTTCTTATATTATTGAGGGACTAGTTTCAAAGGCTGTTGGACAGAGGTAGGGTACTAGTAACCAACACCTGTATCTTCCTTAGTTCATAGTCCAAGAGTCCCTTCATTTTATGGATCATCTGGTTGAATGATGTTCAAGATGGCGGCATGTGATTATGGCTGGGCAGTTATTCGTGAGTTTTTTTTTTTTTTTTTTTTTTTTGTTGATAAATCTGGATATAATAACAGCTACAAAGCAATCAACAATAATAATGGGTGAAAAAATATGGCTACAATCATATAAGTGAGAGCAGAGAAAACTCCCAGCGATGTAGAAAGAAAGTTCTGAAATACTTCTTTTTATTCTATATAAAGGTGGAAGACTTTGTTGTGATAGTCAATCGCATAGTGTATGTGAAAGCATTGCAGCAAATCGAGAAATAGAGAACTGTGAAATACGAATCATCTAATGAATAAAGAAAAACAGGATGTAGTGAGACAACTAAATGAAAGACATAAAAAGGCGGCAGATAAACAGCATGAACAGTCGAACAGAAATACAGAATTGCATTGGATTCCGTTTAACACAAACAGTGGCATAGACATCAACATGTCCATTTTAGATTCCATTTTATCTATACTGGTTTTCATTTTATTCAGTTCTGTCTTCATTTCTTCCATTAAGGAATTCAATTGTGCATTTGAGCCAATAATTTTTCAAACATTTTGTATACTGTGGCCTCCTAACCTACTTCTTAAACCAGTGTGACAAAGTCAAGAACACAATACAGTTTACATCAAACTCCTTTATTTGTCATCAAAATCAAAATCATTAGCACAATGCTAATATGCAATCACTTTCTCTTTTACACAAATACACAGCTTCAACACGTCTCTTTAATGTTGTCTTATTTCTTTTTAGCAAACATCTACTTGTGCTGTACTAATCTCTGACATACACATATACAGAGAGGTTTACCTGTCACACTTAGTTGCAGGCCATCTCTGAACACAACTGTGACATTCAGTCATGAACTGCACCACCACCACCAGTTCACACTGTCCGCCAATTCCTCACATGAGTCGTACTCGAACACATACACTGCCTTATCAAGACTTCCATTGGGTGTGTGAGATTGTTCCACTAGTCCAATGTTCTTGAATTAAACATCTTTGTGAAGTAAAAATGTCATCCAGTAAGTAACAGACGTTTTGGCTTATGGTGATGGGTGGAGCTCAAGCCACCATCTTGGTGTCAAAATGTTCCCATATTCAGTAGGCATTCAGTTGTTGTAGCATGAGGACTGCACATTCCTTATTTTGCTCTCTGTGAGTCATCAAAATGTGCCTTGAAATACAAAATACTGACATTTGTGAAGTGCGGTCTGTGATTCGGTTTTCAATTCGGCCAATTGAAATTTATCGTCAGCTTTGTGATGCTTACGGGCAGGCAATAATGAGTGAAAGCCGAGTGAGGCAATACTGTATTGATTTTAAAAATGGCTGTACCAGTATTTATGACGAGGACAGTTGTGGTAGCCCTAACCTTGTGACTGATGATCTGGCAATGCAAATAATGTTAAAATTCGTGAAAACCTTTGTTTCACGATTACAGAACTATCAGAACATTTTCCCCAAATTTCACGTAAGTTTGGTGCATCAAATTGTGGTGGAGAAGCTTGGTTACCACAAATTTTGTGCTTGGTGGTTTTCGAAAATCCTAATGGAAGAGCATAAGAAACAGACTGGCTGCAACACTGGACTTTCTCCAAGAATACAGCAAAAATGGTAATGCAGTTCTGGATCATATCATAACTGGTGACAAGACTTGGGTGAACCATGTCAAATGTGAAACAAAACAGCATTCTCCCAAGAAACCACAAATGCTGTCAGCAAGACTGTGTTTTGGGTCTATGGGAATGCTTCTCGTTGATTTTCTAAAGCTTGGAATAACAATAAATTCAGAACGGTAATGTGAAACACTGACGCCCGATTTCACATAACAGATGTTAAAATCGACGTTAACAAATGTAACGAAACAATTGTCAGAATGCTGACAAAGCTGTTAAATTTCTTGCATTTCACCAACCTGTTTTCTGAAAATGCTAACAAACACGTGTTAACGCCACGAGACTTGTAAATATTACAGCTTTAGAAGGTTATCTATGAGTCGTATTATTTTCTGAACCTACTGTGATGCGCTTTTGTTTTTATTTTCGTCTGCACAAAGCTGAAAGGTTATCTAGGGTCCCTACAGGTTCATGAATTCAACTTTCATCTGAGATCTCATTTCTTTGAAGCTGGACATACTGCTGTATTTCACAACATTGTCAGTGAGAATAATTGCCAACAAACACATGACTACAACATACACAGATGACTTGCAATATTCTGATCCTCCAGAGAATCCAGCTTGTGTGGGATGCGCTTTTGTGGTGTTCAATATAACACCACAACACGCTTTATAGAAGATAGAGACTTACACCTAATTGCTCTATATTCCAGGCTGAACTTTTTGCCCTGAATCAAGCAGAGGAGTGGCGCCGCAGTAATAACTATAGCGCATGTATATACAGTGATTCCCAAGCATCTGTCAGTATTATCGGAGATAAATACACTACATATTCACTTGCTACAAAAATAAGGAGCAATATTATAACAAACACCAATCATGTGTGTATCACATTGGTAGAGGCCATATGAGAATTCATGGCAATGAGAGGGCAGATGAAATTGCTAAATGTTACACATTATCTTAAAAGGAATTCAGTTTTAAAGAGTCTACAAGAGTTAAAAGATAGATAGTTAAAAGAGTTAAAAGTTAAGAGTTTTAAAGAGTTTGTTATTAAAGTTTGAAAAATGAAATTTTTGAAATGTGAAACAGCATTTGGATAAACAGCAATCAAGGACAAATCACTTGAAATTTACTTTACTTACTGTTAATGATTGTGTAAACTGCAAGTACTTTTCACCTAATTTTATTTTGAGCCAGTTTGCTACCAGACATGGGAAATTTAAAACTTACTTTCGAAGATTCCATATAGACTCTCATGATGGATACCTCTGTAAATGTGAAAGTGTTGAACACTTAATATTTAGATGTGATCTTCATTCCAAAAAGAGATTTAATCTTATTCAATATCTGTCATATGGTAATACAGATCTTGAAACACTGTTGATTAATGCATTCTTTAAAAAATGTTGCACTTTAGCCCTTGAGCCTTTGTGCACTTCATTGGCCAAATGTTTAAAACGTTATAATTATTAGTTCCGTTATTTTGATCTTTGTTATGTGTGTTTTGTAACTAGAACCCTAATATATCTTACTGGTAAAATAGGGTTACTTCATTTGGAGAATTAATAATAATAATAATAATAATAATAATAATAATAATAATAATAATAATAATAATAATAATAATAATAATAATAATAATAATAATAATAATAATAATAATAAATATTAAGAGCAGAAGCATTATTAACAAACTTAAATAATAATAATAATGATAATAATAATAATGATAATATGATAATAATAATAATAATAATAATAATAATAATAATAATAATAATAATAATAATAATAATAATAATAATAATAATAATAATAATAATAATAATAATAATAATAATAATAATAATAATAATAATAATAATAATAATAATAAATATAATTATCCATGTGAGTCGGTTTCCTGTAAATACCAAAAGTGAGTTTGTTCATTTTTTTAATCTTAATGTCTAAAAAGGGACGAACCCCATCCTTTTCTGTTTCCAATGTAAATTTTATAGCTGGACTCTGAATATTCAGAAGTTTAAGAGCATCTTGTATGAGTTTTTTTTAGGTACTATTGCAAAAATGTCATCAATATAATGATACAAAACTTTGAAATAACTTGGAAAAGGTTTTGTGATATCGGTTTCTAAAGCACTCATCAATAAATCCGCTAAGAAAGGAGACAGCGGGTTGCCCATAGCTAATTCCGTCTTCTATTTATAGATCTGTCCATTAAAACTGAAAAAGTTGAGATTGATACAAATTTCTATAAGTTGTAAAAGTTCTTCTATTTCTTTGGAGGTTATTTGTATTGATTTCAGCCATTTTTTGAGAAGTAGGATAAGTACAGTAGGTATACTTGGATATAAACAAGAGACGTCGAAAGAAATTAATGCATCTGTAGAGTTCATAGTTGTGTTCTCCAAGAGATTTATCAACCCAAGTGAATTTTTGATACTTAACTTTTCAAACTTTGTGAACGATCTGAAGATTTGAACCAGCCATTTTGGTATGTATGTATGTATGTATGTATGTATGTATGTATGTATGTATGTATGTATGTATGTATGTATGTATGTATGTATGTATATAATTGGTAGGTGGGTGCACCAAAGTTAGTAATTATTGGTCTTAGGGGAATTTCGGGTTTATGTATCTTGGGTAAACCATATATGTATGGTATTTTTGGATTGTCTACTTTATTGTTAAATTTCTTTTTTAGTCATCATATTATTATTTTTAAGAGCTAATTCCACAGATTTACATAGGAACGATTAATTTCCATCAATTAACTTTCCATAGAAGTTCGTTGACAGCACGTTGTTTGCCACATAGTAATAAAATAGCGCAAATATTTCCTCCAAACACAATTGCTGGTGGAATAATACATTTTTCTGCTTGTTTACATCTCCCCATAAACAAAGAATGGTGCTGGTATAGTTTTGTGAACTTTTGTCAATTATAACTTGAAATGTTTCAGGTTTGTTAAAGTTGGCCGTTCGTATTTCACACCACCATCGGGTTGTGTTATTGACCTTGGAGATGGCCACGAGATGTGGTATGGCTTTTTCCAAAGTGCAGTTCTTGGGTGGAGACCATTTATAAATGTTGATGGTAAGTTACTCTTTGTAGTGTAATGTAATCGTTTACTTGCTTTACAAGAGTAGATAGAATTAGTATTGCATTTTTGCTTTCAAGGTTTTACAGGGGTAAGTAGAGCATTAATGGTAACCTTCTCGTCCACCTAGAATCCCATTTGACTTAAGACTGCCTTTTGTGTCAAGTACTTCTGTCACAGTAAATGTCGTCTAATATGTCAAGTAGTGAAAAAACTTACAAATATTCTGTTCCTCTTCAGCACTAAAAAAGAGTCCATTCAACCATATAAATGATTTTACATGGGCCCAGATGCAAGAGATGTGGCAGGGCTAACTGAGCCAAGATATGCTCTCAAGACAAGCTTTAAGAATTTTCCTATTGTGTGTAACCAAGATTTCCTTAGAAACAGGAATTCCTGTGGTGTAAGCATATGGTTATAACGTTTATGTAATGCTATTCACCATATTAACTGTCAATAATCTTTTTTCTTACATCACAGTAACAACTTGTCTACTGGCAGCCAGCATTGCTTGTTGCAGAAGGCACCAACATGTATAGTATTTATTTCATCCTTTGAAACATATACATGTTATTGGACACGTCAAAATTACAGAAAAACATATAGTAACATATAGCAGCCATATTTATAACATTGATAGACAAAATTTGCAAAAGTGATATAAACCAATTTTATACATAAATTATTTACACAGCATTAAAGTTTGTGTAGTATTCATAACATATATTATTTGATAAGAAAAATTACACAAAAGGAGAGGGAGGAGAGAGAAAACGAAGTTTATGAAGTAAACTGAAAAATGGAGCTTAATGTTTAAACTATTATATTACTTCAGCATCTGCCCGCCTCGATAGCGTGGTGGTAGCGAGTCTACCTCACGTTCAAGAGGTCCCGAGTTCGAATCTCGGTCAGGGTGAGTTACCTGGATAAGGTGGCCACGCCGTGGCTCAGTGGTTAGACCGCTTGGCTCTCACCAAGGCAGCCCGGGTTCGATCCCAGGCGACCGCAAAGTGAGATTTGTGGTGGACAACACGGCGTTGGGGCGGGTTTTCTCCGGGACCTCCAGTTTCCCCCGCCATTTCATTCCACCGGTGCTCCAATCTTCACCTCATGCATCATCAGTGTCACCGCCTGCAGTGCCGTATGTAGTAAAAGCGGGCATTAAACACTACACATTTCACTGGATAAGGTTTTTTCCGGGGTTTTCCCTTATCCTTCAAGGTGAATGTCAGGTAACTCTTAAGCTCCATGGACCCTGGACATATTTGAGCATCATTTCACCCAATTCATTCACTGTCCGATATGACAACGTTGGAGGACATAAATTACACAACAACAACAAAATCCTTCAGCATCTTATTCGCAGGTACACAGCATTGTTTGAATTCCTCAACCGAGTAGAACTGGTTAGAAAGCAGGAATTTATTTAAATCAGTTTTGAATTTTTTAACTGACCCTATGTTCCGCAGTTGTGCTGGTAAGATATTAAACAATTTTAGACAATTATATTTAAAAGACTTTTCAAACAAAGTCAACAAAGTCGAAATTCCATGTCCCTTTTCGGGCTTTAATCAATGCTTGATATTTAACCCTATCCTTTTTCTTTCCAATTGCTGTGCTGCAATAAACATTACACACATTTAAATGTTCTAATTTATGGTTTGCCAACAAGTCTGCAAATAATTCCTCACTTATTATGGAAGAACTAGCTCGTGTATCAATTAATGCTTTATATTCTTTGTCCTATAGGTAAATATTTATCTGAGGTGGATTAACTAATTCCTTATTAATTTTTAGATGAGTCGTATTTATTACACATCTGCTTCACTTTCGTACCTATTTTGAGGACATTTTTCGCAAATCATCGTTTGCATCTTCTGCTCTTATGCGACTAAAGCTTGATCCAGTGGTGTGGTGGGTGTGGGTAATTCTGGAGTTGCTGCTGTCATCTGTTGATTTAGTGATGAACTTAAATGTGGGATTCTCTTCTGGCGGGATTTCAAAGTTCATTAGTTGGTTTTTATGCTTTTCTATGTATATTCTCTCCCATATGACGAGTTCACTATGTTTTTGTACATATTTTAGTAATTCTGTGCTATCTTCAATTTCATGATTTTCAGACCAGAAATGAGCTGCTATTGCGGACTTATCAATATTTTTGTATCTTAAGTGCCTGAAGTGTTCTTTCTTTCTAGTGCCTATGTTTCTTTTTGTCCTCCCTATGTACATTTTTTCACAGTCTTTACACTTAATCTTGTAAATGCCTGACTTTTCCTCTGGTTTAATCTTATCAGTATTATTACTGTGAAGTAGGTTTTTAATGTTGTAATTGTTTTTTGGTGCCAATGTTATATTGTATTTCTTGAATATTTTTTGGAACTTTTTTGTGGCCCAGGGGTGGTAAGTAAATTTAGCAAATCTAATTTCTTGTTTTATTGGTGTGAGAGCTGTGATCTGTTTTAATCTCTTTTGAAGTTTGAATGATTTTAGTTTTTTATCTACAAGGTTTTTTCCATATCCATTTTTAATTGCAGTTTTTAAGATTTGATGGTATTCGTTTTGATATTCTTGCTGGCTGAGGGGTAGATTTACTAATCTGTGTGTGAGACTGTTGATGGTGGCATGTTTGTGAGGAATTGGGTTGAAACTATTTGCTTTGATGTAATTATCTGTGTGTGTTGCTTTTCTATGGATACCAAATTCTAGTTTTTCATTGCTTTTTGTGATTTTAAGGTCTAGAAAAGGTAGAGTACAGTCCTCTTCAGTTTCCACTGTGAATTGTATGCTGGGTTCTTGCAGGTTGAGTAGTTTCAAAGCATCATCTATTTGTTTGTAGGGCACTATTGCAAAGATGTCGTCCACGTATCTGTACCATGTTTTAAAAATATGAGGGAAGGCTTTAGTTATATGTGTTTCAAAAAAGCTCATGTATAGATTGGCCAAAAATGTTGATAGTGGGCTTCCCATAGCTAGTCCTGAAATTTGTTTATAATATTTGCCATCGAAGACAAAATAATTTTGATGTATACATATTTCAGTCATTGCCAAATATTCTTCTATTGCATTGGCATCTAGGTTTATAGAGTTTAGCCATTTTTTCAGTTGAATCAAAAGTTTGTCTAATGGAATGCTAGGGAAGAGGGAGCGGACATCAAAGGATACTAAAGTGTCATGAGGTTTTAGTTTAAGATTTTGAATTTTTTCTACCAGGTCTAAAGAGTTTTTTATGCTCAGAGTATGGAATTGTGGAAAGGACTGAAATTTTTTGGACAGCCATTTTCCAGAAGGTAAGTAGGAGTGTTTATATTATTTACAATGGGTCTCATGGGTATGTTGGGTTTGTGCATTTTAGGCAAACCATATAGTCTTGCAAGGGTAGGGTTGTCCGGTTTGATAGTTTTTTGTTCTGCAGTTGTTAAAATGTTACTATTAATGATGGTTTTTTGTACATCTTTTATGCATCGGTTGAGTGGATTAGAATCTATTTCTTGGAATTCTTTTTTTTGTTCTAAATGGTCCCATGCTGAAACCAAATCATTTGAACATATAAATTATAAAGTCAAAGAGAAAGTTTATCGTCAAAAGAAGAAACTAAAGCATAACCATAATCATTGGCAACTGAGACAAAACAAAATTTCAGCAAAGAACACATCCCTAGACAATGTAATTAATCTCTCAAAGCAAAATTTTAACACTGAAGAAATAGATGTGCTTAACCAAGGCCTAAAAACATGTATAACATACTCGAGCAACCCGGATGAATTCATTGCAGATATAGAATTAGCAGGCTTGGAAACCATGGACAAAAATATAATTAGGAAAAAATCATCTCCTATATTGGAAAACTTAATAAATAAAAAACCAGGAAAACATTTGAAACAAATTAAGATAATTAAATCTTTAAGGAAAAAGGATGTAATCTTCTCAAGGGTTGATAAAGGGAACAAAATAGTAATCTTAGATACAGCTAAATACAAAGAAAAAATGTTAGGAGTTACTACAACAAAAAGAATTACAAGAAATAGATTCTAATCCACTCAACCGATGCATAAAAGATGTACAAAAAACCATCATTAATAGTAAAATTTTAACAACTGCAGAACAAAAAACTATCAAACCGGACAACCCTACCCTTGCAAGACTATATGGTTTGCCTAAAATACACAAACCCAACATACCCATGAAACCCATTGTAAATAATATAAACACTCCTACTTATCTTCTGGCAAAATGGCTGTCCAAAAAATTTCAGTCCTTTCCACAATTCCATACTCTGACATAGTGAACTCGTCATATGGGAGAGAATATACATAGAAAAGCATAAAAACCAACTAATGAACTTTGAAATCCCGCCAGAAGAGAATCCCACATTTAAGTTCATCACTAAATCAACAGATGGCAGCAGCAACTCCAGAATTACCCACACCCACCACACCACTGGATCAAGCTTTAGTCACATAAGAGCAGAAGATGCAAACGATGATTTGCGAAACATGTCCTCAAAATAGGTATGAAAGTGAAGCAAATGTGTAATAAATACAACTCATCTAAAAATTAATAATTATTTCGCTTCACTGTGGTGTTCCAATACAGTTAAATCTCGAAACTTTTGACTGTTTTGTTAAAAAGATTTTGGTTTTGGATTTCCCTAACTGTTTGTGGCAATTTATTATATATTTTAATCCCAATATATTGTGGACTTTTCTCGAGCAGTGCTAACCTTGGAGTAGGGTATTTTATATTTCTTTTTCCTCTTGTGTTATGACCATGATGATGTTGATTTTTTAGAAAACTGTTATAATTACTGTGTACATATAGAACTAGATTATACATATAGTTCAAGAGGTCCCGAGTTCGAATCTCGGTCAGGGTGAGTTACCTGGATAAGGTTTTTTCTGGGGTTTTCCCTTATCCTGAAGACGAATGTCGGGTAACTCTAAGCTCCATGGACCCTGGACACATTTGAGCATCATTTCACCCAATTCATTCACCATCCGATATGACTTAATGTTGGAGAGCGTAAATTACAAATAAAAAAAATATACATATAGATGCAAGGTTGCGTCAAAATTCTTAATGTTCTAAAAAGTGGCCTGCAGGATGCTCTATAACTCGAATGGGTCATTATGTGTATGATTTTCTTTTGAAGTCGGAAAAGTCTGTCAGAGCCTGTTGTGTTTCCCCATAAAGTTATTCCATATGCAAGTAATGAGTGAAAGTAACTGTAATATATGATTTTTCTTGTTTCTAAATTTGTAATCTGTGCTATTGGACATGGGACATGGACATGCCATAGAACATGTTGAAACAGGCAGTATGTAATTTTTTTTTTCTATATAATTTAATTGTTTAGTCCATTTAAGGCGTACATCTATAAACAACCCTCAAAAGTTTAGCTTCTTTTGAGGTAGCTGAAGTTAACAAGTTACTTTGTGTGTTTTCTTCTGTAGTCTTAAAATGTACAATTTCAGTTTGTTTTATTTAATTTGCTTCCAATTGTTTTATGCCCTGGTCAATGTTTGTTTTTAAATTATCAATATGTGACCCACTTAAAATAATTGACGTGTCATTGACATAAAATATTGGTTGTCCACTGATTGTATCTGAAAGATCATTTGTGTAAATTACATAAAGTAGTGGACCCAGTACGGAACCCTGCGGAACCCGATTTTTAATTTGTTCCTATTTTGTATGTATAGGACCAGAACTGCCCTCCAGTATAATGTTTTGTTTACGGCCTTCTAAATATGATTTGAACCATTTCAAGTTTGTGTGTCTTATGCCGTACTGGTGTAGTTTACTTATTAATATTTTGTGGTTTACACAGTCAAACGCTTTAGATATATCACAAATTAGGGCAGCAGTTTGTCTTTTTTCATCCAAATTGTTTGCTACTTTGTTTACAAAATCCACCAGTGCAGTGTTGATAATTTTTTTCTAATTCCAAGCTGGGAGTTGTTAAGAATGTTAGCATTTTCAAGGTAGGTTATTAGTTTTAAATGTAGTAGTTTTTCTAGAATAATAACTAAATAATAACACATCGACGGGGTGGGATGAAATATCTACAAAAACACTGAAACATTGTAAATATGCCCTACTAGATATACTTGAGCACCTGATAAATGCATCAATAATGGAGGATTCTTTTCCCGATTGTTTAAAAATAAGCATAGTTCGACCAATATTTAAAAAAGGCAATAAAACAAAAGCAGAAAACTATAGACCTATTACCTTAACTTCTGTTTTTGCTAAGGTATTTGAAAAAGTGTTAAATAATAGATTAATAAGCTTTCTAAATAAATTCAATATACTAAGTAAATCTCAACATGGATTCAGGAAAAATCACTCCACAACCACAGCGATAGCAGAGCTATACCACAATATACTCCAAGGGCTTGAAAATGAAGAAAAGATCACAGGGATATTCCTTGACCTATCTAAAGCATTTGACAGTGTATCACATGAAATGCTGCTGAACAAATTGCAAAAGTATGGCATAGGGGAAATTTCACACAATATTAAAATCCTATTTAGTAAACAGAAAACAATGTACAGTAGTTAGAACCAAGAGTAGAAATACAATAGAATCAATCACATCCAATTATGAAAACATCATAGCAGGAGTTCCTCAAGGATCTGTCCTGGGACCAATACTTTTTTTTGATCTACGTGAATGATCTTCCTATAACTACACACTCAAAAACAGTGACGTATGCCGATGACACCTTATTGATATTTGGTACTAAGGAAGTAAATGGAATGGAGAAAATAATAACTACAGAAACGCAAATTATCTATAATTATCTTACAAACAATAGCTTGAAAGTAAATCTTCAAAAAACAAAAACAGTCATGTTCCAACACCGCAATAACAGGTATAGTAGTAATCCTATCAATATAAATATAAATGATGAACAAATCGAGCAATTAGATAAGATAAAATTCTTAGGAGTGATTATTGATGAAAACCTAACATTCAGACACCATATCGACTATATATGTAAAAAGATAAGTACAAATCTTTATTTATTAAGGAACCTAGCAAAATACCTAAATCCTGAATATCTGAAACTAACTTATTATGGAATAATACATTCACATCTACAATATGCAGTTGAGAAATGGGGCAGCACTTGTATGACTAACATGAACAGATTGCTAGTTTCACAGAAAAAATGTGTAAGATGTATATATATAAGGTTAATAGAAGAGAATCATGTAGAAATGTTTTTGTAGAAAACAAAATCCTAACAGTAGTATCTCTATACGTTTTTAAAATAATAATGTTTGTAATTAGCAAGGATGAAATGGGTAACTTAAATAAACATTGTCACAAACATGAAACAAGGACACAAAATAATTACCACAGAATAACTTTAAACAAGAAGTCAACAGATAAAGATCCCTTAATAATGGGAAAATTATTATTTAATAAACTACCAAATTCACTAAAAACAAAAAAAGGTAAATTATTTAAAAATGAACTAAACAAGTTTCTAATACAAAAATGCTTGTATAGACTGGACGAATTGTAATTAAATGTATATAACTGTTTATTTTGATGTATCCGACAACATGTAAGTGTTATTATGGATGAAAATAAATTATTATTATTATTATTATTATTATTATTATTATTATTATTATTATTATTATTATTATTATTATTATTATTATTATTATTATTATTATTATTATTATTATTGAGAAAGTTGGAAGTACTGAGATTGGGCGGTAAGTTTTTAGTTCGTCTTTCCCACCTTTGTGAATAGGATGGATTATGGCATATTTCATTCTTTCCGGAAAAACTCCCATCATAAGTGACTGCTTGTATATGCAAGCAAGTGGCACACATGGTTCTTCTTGTACTTTTTTAACTAACAGTGATTGGATTTCATCCCATCCTTTTGACATTTTTGGTTTAGATGCAGATATTATCTTTTTGACCTCAAATGGAGACACTATTCGTAAATCAAAAGCAAGTGCTGCATGCAGATTATGTTTTCCCATTTCTTGTAATACCTTTGGGACTGAGAGGGGAGTGTCCTGAATCATATCTGCTACCTCAGTAAAGTAACCTGTTCTTGCTGTTTCTGTTCAAGTGGCTACTTGAATTGATTTGGTTTAAATTTTTGCTTGCACCTAGTTCATTTTTTATTACTTTCCAGGTTGCTCTTGTTTTGTTTTCAGAATTTTTATTGTATCTTTCTATTGCCATGTATTTGGCTTTCCTAATAATACTTTTATATATTTTATTGTTCTTATTACAATACTGACATAATTGTATGCTATTGGAAGATTTTAGGTTTCTGTGTAGGATTCTCTTTCGTTTGCTTGAAATCCGTATGTCTCGTGTACACCAACTTGAATTAAAAGTTTTTAATATTTGCTTGCATGTAACCTTCGGGAAAGAATGATTATATGCCAAAAGAAATTCTCTTAGGAAATCATTGTAGTTTTCATCTACAGTTTTTGTATTACACAATGGCCAATTTGTGTTAGCTAACTTTTCCTTGAACTCTGAGATATTTTCTCACTAAAAATACGCATTGTTTTATACTTTTTTTTACTCCTGGTGTTCTCGTTTTCTTTAAGGTTTACAAGTAAAGCTTTATAGTCAGATAAACCTGTGTCTATTCTGAAATATTCACTTTTACTAAAGAGTGTATTAGTGATCAGATTATCTATACATGTGGATGATGTACTGGTTACTCTTGTTGGTTCTCTTATGCTATGGGTGAGACCATGTTGTTTTAAGTATTGAAATTACATTTTTTGTTTCACAACTATGTCTATATTCCAGTCAGTAGCAATTTTAATCTTTTTATTTCTTTCCTTGCTTAGTTTATTAATTAAAGCCTCTAGTTTGTATAGAAATGTTTCCAATGTATATTGATATGGTACCCTATAGAGAGAAATCACAATAATATTGAAATTAATTAGCTCTGTAGCAAATTCTTCAAAAAATAATCTTCGTTAAAGGTTTTTAAATCATCTCTTATTCTAATTTTAGTATTTAAATTTTTGTTTATTAGAATGCAAGATCCCCCGTGCGCAGCTGTTTCCCGTGAGTGGTAGTCTACCAAGATAAATTCATTTAATCTATTCAGGGTATTTATCTCGTCCTTGGGCATCCAATATTCATTTAAGCAGACAATACCTATGTTCAAATCTTTGATTTCATCTAAAAATTGCTCTAGAGCCTCTAATTTTGATATTACGCTTTGAATATTCTAATGCAAGAGCCAATTTGTTCCAATAGTTTGCAATTTCTCTCTTTTGTGTTTACTACAATATTTCTCATTGGTTTGTGATCTGTTGACCCTAATTACATTCTGACTCTGTAATACATGCAAGGCACCTTCTTGTAGTGGACTTAGCTTAAATGACTTTTACATCTTAAATCTGCTGCTCTGTCGATGGCTTTGCCAAGCAGGTAAGAACCATTTAAATTTATATGCAAGCCATCTTTACCTATACAAGTGTCATCCAGTTGGTTATCTATCTTATGTTGTCGTTGACACATGTTATGTACCATATCATGCATTTTTACAATGCTATGAATTAAATTATTGTAAGTATGTCTTGCATTCTTTTCTTTCTTTCTTGGATACATCTGGTTCTTCCTCCAGGTTAAATACTTTAAAGATTTCCCACTTAAGAGCCTCCATTATTTTCTTCCATGGTCTACCAATCACTTTTCCCCCTTTCTATTCCTTTCTATTCTCCGCCACACACACAAGGTGTCCCCTTGTCTTTGCCCTCTGGAAACTTTTGTGCATGTCAAAATCAGCTGTTTCTGCTCAATGCATATTTCTCCCATGTCATTACTCAGATGTTTCTCTGTTTTCTTGATGTTGCTTCTCTTCAGCTACTCACCCATCCATCCACATCTTACAGAGTTTCATATAAATTCATTATCTTTTTTTCTCCCCTTCTTGCTCCCTTTTCAGTTTGTTCTCTTTGTTTAATAATAATAATAATAATAATAATAATAATAATAATAATAATAATAATAATAATAATAATAATAATAATAATAATAATAATAATAATAATAATAATAATGATAATGATAATTTTTACTGTTATTAATCAGCAATTTTTATTGTCATTAATCAGCATGCCCCATTACCGGAGTAATATTACATGCTTTAAATTACATTATCTTACAAATTTTACATATGTTACTTTTGTCACAGCTATAATTTATAATGATAGCGAATATATTATTTACAATAGTATATTGAATCTATTCCACTCGTTCTTGAGTTCTGTGCACTTGCACTAATGTTTTTTATAGTTTATTACAAAGTTGCATGAACCACTGAAATGATTGAGAATGTCTTGTTATGAGTTGTTGGTTAATTGGCCAAACATATCCCTTCATTTTTTTTTTTGTTTTTTGTTTTTTTTTGTTTTGTTTATTAGCTGCGTTCTCTGTTGTTCCATGTTTGGTAGATGATATGATTAACTCTTTGCTCTCCGTTGCATGGGCATGTTGGCTGATCAATGATGTGAAATCAGTGAAGGTATGATTTTGTATAACCATGTCCTGAGACTATTGCTGTAAATTCAGGGGTTATGGGGAGCTTTATTTTGAGTCTGTCTTTGACAGATGGAAAAAATCACTTAGTTAATGCACCTTTTGTGGTATTGTTCCATCTTTCTTGCCACTGCTGTAAACCTATGTCATTTAACATTGTTTTAATTTAAGTTTTTGGAATTCTGTAGTATACGATTTCTTTTTCTTTGTCTTCAGTTGCTGCTTTTGGCAGTTTTATCTGCTATATTTTTTTATTTTCAGCTATACCTATATGTGCCTTTACCCAACTAAAATGAATCTTCCATTGGTTTTGTTTCAAACTCATAAGTGTTTTATGGATATTTTCTATTATTAAATGTCTTTTTTATTGCCATTTAATAGTGAAAGCATTACTTTACTGTCAGTGTTCACTGCCACTTGGTTGTCTTCATGCAGCATATCTGGCATGCTTTTAAAATAACAATTGCCTCTGCCTTATCCAAACAATGGATTCGTGACACTTGCTCCCTCCTCAAGGCTGGTCGTCCCGAACAGCACCATCGTAGCGGGCCAGACGATCCAGGTGTACCACCATCTTTCCTCGGGGCACCTTCTGGATGCGGTAGACCACGTCGTTAATCTTTACCACCCGGTGCGGTCCTTGCCACGGCTGTTGAAGATTCGGGGAGCGTCCCTTGGTCCAGGTAGGGTGGTACAACCAGACCAGGTCAGCTCCTTGGCTGTTTTCTTGCCTATCGTATCGGGTCCTCATGCGGCCGTTCGCCTTCTGGATGTTCTGACGAGCCATCTCATATGTCGTGGAGATGATCCACGAGGCTCTCCACATACTCGGTTGCTGGCTGTTTGGCGTCCAGGGGACTCCCAAAAGCCAGGTCAAAAGGGAGGTGTAACTCTTGGCCGAACATTAAGCTGGCTGGTATCATCCCAGTAATGTCGTGTGTTGACGAGCGGTAGGCCAGCAGGAACAGTGGCACCTTGACGTTCCAGTCTCGCTGATGGCTGGCCACGACCTACCTCAGATGTTCTTCCAGGGTCTTCATGTACCTCTCCACCATGCCATCCAACTGCAGGTGTAGAGCTGTTGTACGGGTCTTGTTAACCCCAAGCCTTTCCAGTGCCTCTTTCATCAGGTTGAATTCAAAATTGGTGCCCTGGTCGCTGTAGAGCTTTAACAGCACCTCCAAACGGCAAAACAGTTGCTCCACGAGGCAGTCTGTGATGGTCTTCGCCTCCTGGTTCGGGGTGGTATATACCTCCGGCCACTTGGGGAAGTTGTCCACGACAACCATTAGGTACTTACTGCCTCGGTCGGACACTGAGAATGGTCCAGTGATGACGACGGCGATTCGTTCGAATGGCGCTCCGAAGTTGTACTGCTGCATGCGACCCCGGCTCCTAGTTTTGGGTCCACGACTCGCCGCCCATACGTGGCATTGACGGCACCATCTCTCAGTGTCTGCTCGGAGCCTCAGCCAGTAGTAGCGCTATTGGAGTTTGTCGATCGTTCGGTGTGCTCCCAGGTGTCCTCCTGAAGTACCAGCGTGCACTACTTCTAAGACTTTCGGGACCTTACTCCGGGGAAGCCACAACTGCTCCCTGTGCGTGTTCCTATCGGGTGATTCTCATACCCGGAACAGCGTGCGATCTTCAGCGAGTCCCATTGGGCCCAGTACGACTTGTATGTGGCGCTCCTTGGTTCGATGTCCTCCAAGGTCGGTCTTGTCCCTGCCTCGACTTCCTTCAAGAGTGGCTCCCAGTCTGCATCCGACAACTGCTCCCTCAGGCCTGCGCTAACCCAACCGTCCACAGGCACTGCCGAGACCATTCTGACAGCTGCGGCACGCTCCTTCTCCCACTCTTGTGCACTGGCCGCACTCTTCTGGGCAGGGTCTTCCAGACATGGCCTTTGCGTTGGCGTGGCTCTTCCCTCTACGATGTTCAAGGTGAAGTCGTACTCCTGCAGCCTCTGGACTCAACGCACTGTTTGGCCTTCTAGGCTCCTAAAGCTCAATGGCCAGGTGAGGGCGGAGTAGTCAGCCCACAGGCGGAATGGCTGACCGTACAGGTACTTGTGGAAGTGCTCCAAGGAGTACTGCAAAGTATCTTCTTCAGCTGCTGGAAAGCACCTTTGGCATCCTCCGTCCACACATAAAGCCGGTGTTCTTCTGTAAGGCGGGTGAGGGGTTTGGCGATGTTGGAGAACTCCTTTATGAAATGGCGGTAATAACTGCATATCCTCAGGAAACTGCGCAATTCTCGCTTATTCTTCGGGCGAGGCCAATCTCTCACAGCCTGTGTCTTCTCCAGATCTGTGGCCACTCCGGCTGGTGAGACTATGTGGCCCAAGTAGTTCACTTCCTTGCGGAAGAGCTGGCACTTCTTTGCGTTCAGCTTCAGGTTGGTCGCCTGCAGTCTCTGTAACACATTGCCCAGATTGTCGAGGTGGTCTTCGAATGTCTTGCCGACGACGATGATGTCGTCCAGGTATAGCAGGCAGGCGTCATAAGTCGGTCCTCTCATCACTGACTCCATGAGGTGTTGGAAGTTAGCTGGTGCATTGCAGAGACCAAAGGGCATAACTGTGAACTGCTAAAGCCCTATCAATCTGGGGTAAGGGGGAAAAACAATCCTTTCTGGTGACAGCATTCAGCTTCCTGTAATCCACACAGAAGCGTAGCCCACCGTTCTTCGTTACCAAGACTACAGGGGAACACCAATGGCTGTCAGACTCTTTGATCACTTCCCTGGATCTCATGTCCTCCAGCATGTCCCGTACTGCCGCTTGTTTTGCCAGTGGAACCGCATCTGGGTAGTTGCCGAATAGGCCGAGCGTCTCCGGTGTCAGTGCGGTGGAGCACTCTGTCCGTGCGGGCGTAGTCCCTCTTACCTTGGTTGAAGATGCGCTGGTATCGTCTCAGCAGATGTCGAACCTTCCCGAGCTGTTCTACAGTCAGGTGGTCGTCCACCCTCTCCAGTAAGCCTTCTAGCCTAGGTCCCAGGTGCGGCATCGGCACCGGCTCCTGGGTCTTGTCAATTAGTGTTACGCTGACCAAAAGTCCCTAACTCCAACCCGGCCTGGACGTCGTGATCAGTGTCTGTCAGGTTGAGCAGCCTCACTGGCACCTCCTCTCAGCACAACAACAATGTCCTGGCTACACAGAGTCCGTGCACAGGTGTCCTCTGGTCCAGCATCATGTTCTTCGTCTGCTGGCCTTCCAGTTCCGCCGTCACCACCACCTCGCTTCTGGCGAGGACAATCACGTCTTCCCTCAGGACGACCCTGCAAATTCCAAGGCATTCTTCAGGTTGCCAGAGTATCACCTCTTCTCTATTGAGCCTCAGGATCTTTCTGGCGACGTCGACCTTCGCCTCGTGGCTCCTGAGGGCATCCAATCCCAGTGTCACCTCCTCAGCCACCTTCGCGACTAACACCCACAGACACCTGGCACTCCGTCCCAAGGTCAACTGCAGCAAGGACTCCACTGGCAAGGAGTCGCCCGATGCCGTCACTAGCTGGTACGGTCGGCTTGGCTCTCTCGACTGCAAACCCTTGGCCACGTCAGGTCTGGTGATGGCCCCAGCTGCCCCAGTATCCACCAACATGCGCACGGCCTCCCCTTCACACAACCGTCCGCGATGAGGCTGTCATCCATACGCCGGCTGACGGCTCGCAGTGTCACTCGAGAGGATGGTGGCGATGGCACTGACTTTCTTCCATCTTGGCGGTGAGTTTGTTTTCATTCACTGTTCTCATTTCTTTCAGCTCTTCTAGAATTTTTGCCAGTACAGCGTCCATTATCGTATGTTCCACTTCCTGACACCAATTGTGATTTTGTGGGTTCATGAAATTAAAAGTCCAGTTGCAGTAATTAACATTGCAGCATTCTTAACCTTAAAATTACTGATTTTCTTCTCCATTCTTTCACTACATAGGATATAGATTATATCCTATAATTATTAAGTTTTTAATTAAGTTATAATTATTAATTATAAGTTTTTATATGTATTTAGATTAAACACTTTGGCCATTTGCATTTACAAACATAAACTCCCCTTATTTATCTTCCTCTACATCACCGTTACATATTATTAAATTATTGAAATACTCGTAACTAAGAAATTGTCTAAAAGGTTTTAACTCTGCTTTTTAGTATACATTTCGGTCTTAGCTCTTGTGGGTTTTTTCTCAAATATTCTCATTCAGAACATTTTACTTTCGTACAGTACTCTATTTTGTTACATTGTTACACAATAATAATTAGATTTAGCTTTGATATCAGAAGATAATATAGTCAATTCAGGCATTTTGTAGGAAGGAAGAGAAGGAGCTAGAACTTTACTACTAAATCCAACCTTACACATTAGAATCTTACCACATATCATCCAAGTATTGAATTACCAGTTCCCCACTCATTCACCAGAATGCTCTTAACCAGCGACTAAAAGGTGTCTTCCACCATGATATGGTCATAGTTTCTTGCCACAAAATGCTATTTTAACATACTGACCTATAATTTTTTGACCAAATTGCTGAGTGGGGAGTAAAGGATCCCACATGGCTACCAAGCCATGATATTCTAAGCCTGAGAATACTCAAGAATAATAGAAAGGCATTTTAAGCAGTTATTTTTACTCATTTTATGTGTTTTTGTGTATTGATTCCTACAAATAAAACCTAAGTAATAAGTCATTATAAAATGCTAATAAAATATTGGGATGTATTTTTACAATTTCTGAAGAAATAATTAGAAGATGAAATGGTTAACATTCTCTAGGTCTAGTGTATCATCTTCAGCATATCTTGACTTCTGGCTGGAAAATTATAGTGTAGCTTCCAAGCGGACTATTGGGTCTTTCATATGTTATATACGTTAAAGTTCTATGGTAACCTTCAGAGAATGTAAACATAGAATACCAGATGTATTCTCAATTCTGGCTAAAGAATTTTAAAGACTGAAAGGAAATTCTGTTAATAGAAAAATACTGGGGTTAGCCTGTGTAACAGAGATTGTTCATGGGAAGAGAGTATTGAAATGTTTTTAAACAATCTTAATTCTATACAAGGTGTATATAAATGAATATTGGGGTTTTAACTCTGTAATATTTACTACATTCAACTTAGAGTTATAAATGATATGTTAAATGAAAAAGCAACTCAAACAGTTTTACCAAGAACCTTATAAATATTCAGCGTGACTACCCTTTGTTACACAGCACACATCAAGTATATCGCCGAGTTCTTCCTAAACATTGATATGGTGTATTCAGTAATTGTAGCAACAGCTGCTTCAATCCGGTTTCTTAATTCAGGGAGGTCAGTTGGTAGCGGAGGCTCGTACACACGATCCTTGACGAAGCCCCAAAGGTAAAAATCGCATGGTGTTAGGTCAGGAGAACGTGGAGGCCGTGCATAGCAAGCCCTGTCATTGTAACCCTTGGGTACAGTGACGTTCAACCAATCGCATACTTTGTTATGCCAATGATGTGGTACATCATCTTGCTGGAAAATGAAGTTCTCTGGTTCATTTTCTTCCAACTGAGGGAAGAGTCATTCCTCTTGTGTATCAAGGTAAGAATTGCCAGTTACAGTAGGTTCACCAAAAAAAGAAAGGCCCATAAACTTTTCGTCGGTATATGGCACAAAAAACAATCACTTTAGGGGAATCTCATTATATTTGTACCTTCTTGTGAGGATTTTTTGAGCCCCAGATGTGCACATTGAGTGTTAACATGTCCACTAAGGTGAAAGGTTGATTCATCACTGAAGACAACACGATCCATAAAATCGTCATCGTCATGAAACAGCATGTTGTTTGCAAAGTTGGCACGTAATCTGTGGTCTGTCGGCTTTAGAGCCTGTAATAACTGTAAATGGTAAGGACGTAGCCATAAGCATTTTCTTACAACTTTCCAAACAGTCGACACAGAAACTTTTAATTCACGACTAGCCTTCCAGACTGATTTCTTTGGGCTACGAGTGAATGACTCTCTCACTCGCTCAACAGTCTCTTCACTTACTCTTGGTCGTCCCGTGCTCTTCCCTTTACAAAGTCAGCCGGTATCTTCAAACTGATGAACATTCTACAAATATTATCACTAGGAGGATCGCAACCAAACTTAATGCGGAACACACGTTGCACAGTAACTACAGATTCAGTCTTTGCAAACTGTAAAACATCAAATGCTTTCTGTTTACTAGTCGCCATCTTTGCTACTACTGCTGTCTAGTAGATTGCGGCAGAAACATTGCACGCACATGCGCACTGGTGCCAACAAAAAAAAAACTGAGTTGCTTTTTCATTTGACATATTTATAACTGTAAGTTTAATGTAATAACTATTATAAAGAGTTAAAACCCTGATATTCATTTATAAAAACAATGTTTTAAGGCATTGAAAAGAAGAGCTCAAAACCCAGCAGATGGACAAAGACTTTGAAATAATTTGGAAAGTAATGAGCTAGGGAAAGCATCACACAATGATATGGAAGGTTACAAGAAAAAAGATGTGAAGAAATGCATAACTGTTTAGTGCAATAGCAGATAAAAGCTCTTTGATTTTCTGTATGAATATGGGAAAAGAAAACATATGAAGTCTGTTCAAAAAGTATCACAAATTTTGTGTCTTTACAAAAAGTATTTACTTATTCATTTTGTCCCCCTTTAAAGTAATCCCCACCAGATATTATATATTTGTGTCAATGTTTTTTCCAATCCTCGAAGCACATTAATAAAGTTGTTTTTTGTGATCTTGTTCAGCTCCTTCTCCTCAGTCGTAGTGTAGTGTTGTGATTTCAAGGGCCTCTTCAGTTTTGGGAACAAAAGTACAATGGTACTGGGGAGTACGGTAGCTGCGGCATCATAAGTGGGTTGTTTTTTGGCCAAAAATTTGCAAACAAGCAATGATCTGTGGGCAGAGATGATATCCTGGTGCAAAAGCCAATTTTTGTTCTTCCACAAATTCAGTCATTTTTGGCAGATTGCTTTGTGCAAATTGCGCCTAATTTGAAGGTAATATTTCTTATTGACCGTTCTACCTTGTGGCAAGAACTCATGATGCACCACACCTCTGCAATCGAAGAAAACTTTAAGCAAAGCATTCACATTTGACCAAACTTAGCATGCTTTTTTCGGTCTTGGCTCATGTGGCATCATCCATCATCCACATCAAGAACATAAATCCATGATTTGTCACGAGTTATAACCCTCTGGGACAAGTCTGGGTTGCCATGAACACAGCTCAGCAGCTCCCTAGTAACATTAATGCGGTGATTGTGATCGAAATTGAGCAGCTATGGTATGAATTTTGCAGCGACCCATCTCATGGTCAAAATCTAATGCCATGAGCCATTAGATCCTCAACAGCTTATCTGATGGTGATTCAACGATAGGCTGATACAATT